>JANTPZ010143903.1:0-23194 GCA_025593235.1 Vachellia pachyceras | reverse complement strand
CCCATAGTACCTCTCACATCCAATTCAGGTTGGACGTGTCATTGGGGTGTTTAGGAGAGCTTCTCACCACCCCAAAAGCACGTTCAACAGTGTTTTTCGGCAAAATGAGATAATCTCATTCACACATTTACCTCGTAAATGGTAAAAGTACTTTTCCACCGCTTTATCAAACGGACTCATTACAATGTTGAAAAAAAGTCATTTATTCTACCGCGTTCCCAAATACGTTTACTTTTACAAATAAGTCAATTCTTCCACCGTTTTCCCAAACATAAATAACTTTTACAATCTGACTTATTTCTAATCTTACTTCTCAACAAGTTATATTGCAAATCCACCGCGTTCCCAAACGGACCCATTAACTTCACCATTTTAGAATTTAAGGATTCAAGGGGTATTTTATTGGGATTTCCAAACATTTTTCAGAAGGAAGAACTTTGATACTAATGGTAAATTTGGATCTACACCAAACTTTGATACTAATGATACAGAGTAATTAGGAAAGATATTTTTCTTATGTAAAGGTAAAGCAATAAACCATGCACAAAGGCGGCATTTCTAGGCTATTCCAAAGAGTAGTACTGGGAAAACGGGTCCAGCCTGCGGGTTGAGCCCACCAACCCGCGGGCTGGGGGCGGGTTTGGGCTGCAAAACGGGTGGGCCAGCCCGCTTTTTTTATTTATTTTTTTTAATTTTTTTTAAAAAATAATACTTTTATAGCTTTAATAGGAAGATTATGATGTTTCATTGGCTTCAAATATTATTTTAAACCTTATTATTTCATGTTAAATGCATACTTACTTTGAATATTGTTGATTATGTATTATGTTTTTGTATTATAAATATTGTTAATTATATTTTTTTAGAAATGTATTGTATTTTTCTTCCAAAAAATCAAATAGACTTGGTAAATTTTATGTAAATTTGTTGTATTATTTTTTTAAAAGAAAATTTCAATAAAATAATAAAAAAATAAAATTTAAAAATATAAAAAAATAAATATGTCTTTAAATGGTTATTTTCTTTGAGAAAATTTTCATTTAACGACAGAAAATATTAGCAACCCTCGTTTTAGACATGAAAAATAGCTAAAATCCGTCGCTAAATGACATTTTTCTGGTAGTGGATTTGTTTCTTTGTTGCTAAAATTCTTTAAAACTAATGTCCCCCGCATTCCAAGTTTTGAAATTACTATAATGGTAATTGGGATTTTTATTGGCTCCTTGTAATAACTTTTCTAACATCTTCAATTTATGGTAAATCCCCAAAAAAAAAATACCTCTTAAATTTGGAAATCACAAAAAGCCACATGAATAAGTATATGGACATAAAGGAGATAAGGTAAGAATATGGGATTTTAAATTTGGGTTGAAATGATCAAATTGATCGACAATGTTTTAAAATTTAGTTGCAACTTCTTTAATGATTTTGATAACATTTTCATTTAAGTGATGATACACTCATTCTCAATTGGTTGACAATATTTATGCCCGTTTCGAAACGCAGTAGAGAAGTACTTTTATGCAAATCGAGGTAAATATGTGAAGGAGATTATCTCGTTTTGCGGAAAAGTACTGTTGAACATGCGTTTGGCTTTTCTAAACGTTCCAACAAACAAACCAATTACTTAGGCCCCATTCGGGATGGTGCTGAGTTTTTGGTTTTGGTTTTAAAATGCAATTTTGAAAACAAAACGTGTTCGGCAAAAATGGGTTTGAGTTGGTTTTTAACACAATTTCAAAACAGATTTTATCCAGATTTGAAAACCACAAAAAAAGGTTTTCAGATTTTAGTTTTAGTTTTGAAAAATTTATTACCTTTCCCAATGACATTTCTCCTTTCCTCTTCATCATTTTTCACTCAACTGTCGTCACCTTCCCCGCCCCCCAATTTTGCCTCTCTCACTCCCAACTTTGGCTCCGGTTCCGCCTCTTTGACTCCGATTCCACCTTATTCGAACCCTACTCCTCATCTCCCATTGGCACCCGCAACAAATCCAAGCCCACCCACGCCACCTGAATCGATAATGAATCCAGCCTCCGCTGACTCTAATCCCAATCCTCGTCTCGCCTTTATTACAGGCGGTAGGTTGGCTCTAGCTCACCACGCCTTTTTAAAAAAAATTATTTTAAAAATAATATATTATATATTTTTCTTACCTTTTTCATCTCAATATTTTTTCAAAGTATGATAAATAATACTTAATACATTAAAAAATAGTATATAATATTTTATTTTTCATATCAACTTTCTATAATATTATATTTAAAATTATAACAATACGTTAATATTTATATTTTTGTTTTAAAACATGAAAAAAGTCATTATTGAAAATTTATTAGTAGAAAAAGAATCATATGAGTCAATTAATATGATATGACTATACAATCTCATGAAAAAATTGGGAAAAAAGCAAAAAAAAAATTTATTTTTTAAAAAATAAAAAATATATATGTTGGCAGCCCGCCAACCCGCCAGTGGCGATTACAGCCCGCCAATAGGGGAGGGGTTGGCGTGCTGGCCCTCATTATCGGTACTACTTGATGTTAATTTTATCATTTTTATATTTTTTTTTCAAATTTTTTTTATAATTATTTTATTTTTATTTTTATTATTTTTTCATCATTTGATGGTAGTATAGTTGATTTGACATACCTTACCTATTTCTAATTAACAACACATTTTTCAAATTGGAAACCAAAAAACCTAAAACAAAAAACTAAAAACAAAAACTAATTTCTGTTTTTAAAAATTTTGAAACTTAAAACTCAAAACCATCCCAAACGGGGCCTTAATATATTGACTATTTTTAAACTCTTTAACAACTTTTGTAATAATTTTAATAACATCTTTATTTGGGTGTGGATGCCTTTCATTTTAATAAGTATTTAACATATTGATAACTTTTTAAACATAATGACAATTTGTGTAATGATGTTATATTGCTTAATGTTAGTTTATTATTTTTCCCAAAATCTGGAAATGTGAGATCCTACATTCTCCTCTATTTGCCATTTTATTTAATTATTCATGTTAACTTGTTGGGTTTTCTAAATTCAAGAGATATTTTTTTGGGGTTGGTCACTTAAATTTATACTCATAAAAATGGTTATATTTATTTGAAATTATTGTAATGTTAATTAGGATTTTATTATCTTATTGTAATAAATTCTCTAACATCTTGAATTTATACTCATAAAAAGTATTATATTTAGGGAAATTTACTGTTTGGTCCCACATAAGGGACTTATTTATCAAATGGTCCCAAAGTTTAAAATATTTAAAAAATGGTCCCATTGACAACACGAGGTGTTGTCAATACAGCACATGGTGTTGTCAGGGGTTGTCGAGTGACAACGCCATGCGCTGCATTGACAACCCCTCGTGTTGTCAATGGGATCATTTTTTAAATATTTTAAACTTTGGGACCATTTGCTAAATATCTTCACTATATGGGATCAAATAGTAAATCTCCCTTATATTTATTTGGACCCAAATTCAGCTCTGTCATTTCACAATCTACTATTGTCTTTATAAATTATATTTATTGGCTGCGTTTGGTTTTCCGTTGGGAATGCCGTTTTGGCTCCCAAAATCCATTCTCACACAAGCCGAGACAAAATTCCTCTCACATAAAGTACCTCGGAATCTGTGTCCGTTTTCTCAACGGATTTCCAAACGAAGCTATTTTCAAGTTTTATTTCTGCCCTTTACCCTCACCATCTCATCATTTTATTCAAAATCTATTTGAAATTATTTCTTTCCCTACTGCACGCCATCAATTATGAAAAATCCTTAAAACGTTTTATTGTTTTTTACCAAGCACAGGCATCAGATTACAAAACCGGATGCAATTCTTTCAAATCAGTGTGCCGCTTTTGGTTTTTATCCCCAAAAAAGAGTCACGTCTAGCTTAATTATGTTGACTTTTTTTATATGTAATTAATATATATACATAGACACTATCCCTCGCATCCTTAACTGTAGCAAGAAGATAACGCAGAACAATTAACTTCCTCGGTTAACAATATTTTTCATAAATCGACATAATTTATTTAATACATTTATATTGTAAATCATAAAACTATTTTTTCACAACTTTTTAAAACGGATTCAGAATGTATTAAAAAAATTGAATGAGTCCTGTGAAACTGGGTGGCATCTGTATGTACTTGCATTCTGGAGCTGCTGGATAAGAATGCAAGAGTCTTAGAGTTTGTTTGGTTTCATTTTCTAAATTTTAGGTTTGATTTTAAAATTAAGATTTTACCCTAAAATCTAGATTTTGTTCAGGTACTCACATTTTTGAAAAAGCTATTTTGGATAAAAACCTCGGTTTGAAACCTACATTTTGAAAAAGCTATTTTTTTATCAAATCACATCCTCCCTCCTAATAAATTTTCTCTTTCCTACTTTTTCTTTCTTTCTCTTTTGTCTTTTCTACCTACTTTTTACCTCAGAATCCGTAAAAGTTAAAACTTTCCAAACACAATCATCCTTTCAAAATCTAAGTTTTGCCTCAGAATCCGTAAAAGTTATTCTTCAAAATCTATTCTCCAAAATCTAAATTTTACTTTAAAATCTGTAAAAATTATTTTCAAAGAGATTTCCAAACGAATGCTCTACGAGAGAAATCACGTAACATAGGAATTCGTTAACAAAAAAATTATTACTTTAAGATCCAGAATATATTAAATGAAAATCTTAAATTGAAAAAGGGAAAATGACATAAAAGGAATATGAAAAATGTGAAAGGACATAAAGGTGATTCGAAAGTTAAAAATCTCACAGTGGGTATTAGTACTTAAAGTGTCTTTATGAAATTACAATGAAATCACAAAAATGTGTTAGGATCAAGCGCTTACCACTAGACCAAAAATTATAGCTGTTAGTCAGAGCGCAACTCTATTTTCTTAACCCTTAGTAGAGTAGACGCCTAAGCACCATGGTTTGACTATGACTTGGCCCCTCAATTGGGTCTTCACCATGGGACAATTGATGCCACACCTTGGCCAACAATCTCCCCCTTAGCAATTGTCCGGCTGGGAATCGAACCCAAGACCTTGGCTTTGATACCAAATGTTAGAATCAAGCGCTTACCACTAGGCCAAAAATTATAGTTGTTAGTCAGGGCGCAACTCTATTTCCTTAACCCTTAGTAGAGCAGACGCTCAAACGCCATGATTCGACTATGACTTGGCCCCTCAACTGGGCATCCGCCATGGGACAACTGATGTCACACCTTGGCCAACAAAATGCTCTTAAACAAAAAATTTTAAAAAATAAAACCCTTCATCCACTAGTAGGTCGACTGCCGCTGCTGGAGCTTCAATACCTGTTGGTGACTGCTAGTTAGAGCTTCAGCAGTTGGCCGATGGCTGAAGGGTTTTATTTTTAATTTTTTTGTTTAGGGACATTTTTGCGATTTCATTGTAATTTTATAAAAACACTTGAGGTACTAGTACCCACTGTGGGATTTTTTAATTTCGAATCACCTTTATGTCCTTTCAAATTTTCCATGTTCTTTTTATGTTATTTTTCCATTGAAAAATGTAATAAACATTTAACGAACTAATTCTAGATTTAAGGGAGGACAAGTAATAATTTACTAAATTTAGAATTTACAAAATCACAATTCTAATCCTAATAATTCTATTTCGGTTCTTTTCTGGTTCTCATGTCTTTATATTATTAACCACCCACTCTGTAATTATCTATTTCAATGACACTTTCCAACGATATCCGAATATGATAAGGACAATTATCACAGCCTCACACATTCTTGTCCTCTCGCTTCTCTCGTCGGCCGCCGATGCCCAGTCAGGTTTGTGTTCGTCGCCGTTGGCTTCTCCAAATGCTCCACCTCACACTTGGGACGTATCACTCGCTCCCGTGTTTGTGGCCGTCGTTTGTGTCTTCCTCTTCGTAAGCAGCTTCGCCATCTACCTCGACCACTGTTCCGACTTGGACCTCGCCGCCGGAGATCCAACTGGCGTCTCGGATGATTGTTCTTCAAGTGGTATCGACCCAAGATTACTGGACACTTTCCAGATCCTCATGTATTCCGCCGTCGAACACCTCAAATTTGGGAAGGCTGCCGTGGCGGAGTGTGCGGTGTGCTTGAGCGAGTTCGACCACCGTGATAAGCTCCGATTGCTTCCGAAATGTAACCATGTGTTTCACTCTCAATGTATCGACGCCTGGTTGGCCACCCACGTGACTTGCCCCGTCTGTCGTTCAAGGCTGAAGCCAGCGGAGGAGCAACACCGACATGAAAACGAAGTCGTGATAGTGATTCCTAACGAAAGTTCAGAGAGGAGAACGGAGCTTCACTCAGGGGATAGATAGAACAAGTTTGGAAAGGTGTCGTTAACGGGTCACTTCTTTTGGATTTGGGTGGAATCGGAGGGAAGGACAAGGAGAGGTACACTCTCCGGTTGCCGGAGGATGTGAGGAAACAGTTCACTTTCCAAATGTATTTTTTTATTTCTTTTGTATCATTAAATTCTACTAAAAAACAGCACATTTATCCAAATGTTGGAACCGGTTTGAGTGCTTCTCGCAGATAGAAGCACCCGTCCCCATCCCCTATAATATATTTATATATTTAATATTTTAAATTTATTTTATTTTATTTATTTTTTATTTATGAATTATTGAATTTTTAAATATTTTTATAATAATTAAAAAAATTATAGCCTCTCCATTCTGCAAACAAATATTAAAAAAATACTTGAGATACAATTCTATAGTGATTAATCATACAGTAATAGCATCTTTAAATACTTTCCGCTTCCTTTGAAACTGTGAAATTTGCTCCTCATGGATAACCATCTGGTTAAATGGAATTAACATGTTGTCAATTTGTGTTGCAGGGCAAGCTCCAGTATGAGAGTTAGCAGGCACATCAATAAACATGTTTTTCCATGAAATGTTATCTTTCTGTTTAAAAGCAGAAGATAAAAGATGATTCTGCCTGCCTTGCTGAGCCAAAAAATCTAACCCCAACACCAGATTCTGATATGCAATCCATAAAAAATAAATAAAATAAAATAAATTTAAAATATTAAATATATAAATATATTATATAAATATATTAATTATTATAATTATATTAATTATTAATAATATATATAAGGGGGATGGGGACGGGGTGAATAATATATATAGGGGGATGGGGACCGAGAAGCACCCAAACCGGTTCTCCAAATGTTAAAAGGGTGTGTCTTTAAAATATTATAAAAAAATTAAAAACTGAAACAATTTTTTACTTTTAAAATGTTAAATAACAAAAACATATGTCAAAATTACTAAACAATCTATTCACTTTTAAAAGCACGATGTGTTGTAGTTATTGTTATGCAATGATCTAATGATGTAAAGTATTTTTCCCTTTTTGATCAATGTGTTTGAGAAGTTCGTTGGGAGAAATGAGTTTACAGATTTTAAAGTATTTTACGGATTTTAAAATGGTTTTATAAATTTCGAGATGGCTTTAATGAATTTCGAGATTGTTTTTACAGATTTCGAGATAATTTTATATTGAAATGTGTGCACCGTTTGGGGAACATCCCAAATAAGCATATTAAAATTGTCAGTAAAGGGTGAAAGTAAAAAATAACTTTAAAAGTTGTACTAAACAATTACTTTATAATAGGTTCAAATGCACGTAATCTCCCTAAATTTTGAATCTATTGCACATAGCCTCCATAACATTTAAAAAGTTTAAATTAAAGGAAATAATATTTCATATTTTATTTATCAATTCTTCTGCCATTAAAATTAATGGTTTTTAGTGTATTATAGTTTTTATAATTTTCATTCTATAATGTGTCAGTTAAAAAATAACACTTGAGGCATTCCATACACAATTTAAAATATTTAAAAATTAATACAAAATCCTTATCTTACTTTGCCTCTCTTAAATAAAAATTAAAGTCTTAGAAATATATATACTTAAAAGAGTATTTAAAATATTTATTCAAGCATAGTTAAAATGTCAATTGGTATTTTTAAATGACATGTTTTATAATAAAAAAGTATAAGAAATACAATATGAAAAAATTGTTAACCTTAGCGGTGTTGTTAACGGAAGAGGAGTGAACTGAAAAAAAAAATGAGATACTAGGTCTTTAAATTTAATTTTTAAGAATTAAGGAGGTCATACGCAACTAATTCAAAATTTATAGGTTTTTTTTTATGTATTTTCACCTTTACAATACTAAGCGTCATTGAAAAAAAACACTTTAATATAATAAATATAACTTAATCTTAAATTTGCAGGCCCTACTTAATGAAAGTTTTAAAGAGTTAACATTGATGTTAAGATTGCACTCCTTTAAAAAATATAAGAGTAAAATTGCTCAGGAAAAAAAATACTTTAAACTAAAAAATGTAACACACTGTAAAAATGTTTTAAAGATTGAATGTACTCTTAGCAAGTTGGACGTACATTCTAAAGTAATAAAAAAAAGAAAAAAAAGGGGAAAATGACACGCAGGTCCTAAGTAAAGGAATTAACCACAAAATGATCACAAAGATTTAAAAAATTATCATGAGGTCCCAGGAGTAACTGCTGAGGTTATTAATAAAAGCTACTGAGGTTGTTAATGACAACCTCAGCAGTTACTCCTAGAACCTCATGATAATTTTTTGAATCTTTAATATCTTTCATTCATTAATTCTTCTATTTAAAATTTAATTGTAAATTTCTCTTAAAAAAAATCTGCTTCTGCGGATGTGAAGAATCCTCTCCTTTCACTATCATCTCTAATCCTTTCACTATGAAGCAATGTGGGATTATCATTTGGAAGAAGAAACCTACAAAAAATATCTTCATGTGACTCTCATATCCACCCAATCAAGTTAAAGTTCTTACCTGCAAAAGGTCCACAGGAACTGACTTTTGACTTTAGTAGCTTGTCTTTCGAGCTTCGTTACAAAAATATCTTCATGGGATTATCGTTATCATAATAATGGAATTGACATCCACTGCCTTCAACGGCAGCTAATAAATATTCTTCAACTCCACCTTTCTGGACAGACCTATATATATATATATAGATTTGTTACCTAGTTATTGCCTTTGTGTGTGTCTGCGTATGTTAAGGTGTGCAGTGTATATATAATCGTGTTAATGGTCCGCTTCGGAAAGCGGTGAAGAAGTACTTTTATTATTGACGAAGTAAATGTGTGAAGGAGGTTATTTTATTTTGCAGAAAAACACTGTTGAACATACTTTTGGGGTGTTCAGAAGCTTTGCTAAACACCTCCAATGTAATTTTTATCAGGAGGTTTTCAATCAGGAGCGCTCAGCACAAAGAAGTTTTTTGGGTGTAATGATGTTCTGAAAATTTTAAATAAGCTCAATGTTATCCTACAAGTATAAAAATATATCAATTTCGCCCCTCACCGTTAATAATATTAATTTTAACTGTTAGTTGACCCAATCAAATTAAAGTAGCTTTGCCATACACGACATAATACACCTCATCATCCAATCAGATTCAAGTGGCGCTCCAGAAAAGTACTCATTCCCATCATCTTCCTCCTCCCCACCTCTCTAACAATACATGTTGGATGATGAGGTGGTATCATATCCTACATGATAGAGCCACCTCAATTTGATTGGGTTAGCTAAACGGTGAAAAATAATATTGTTAAAGTTGTGGGGTAAAATTGCTACATTTTTATAATTATAAGACAACATTAAATCTGTTTAAGACATCCAGAGGAAACTTCCGAAAGCAGAACGTTGTTGAGCGAAAACTTTCACTTAAAATGAACTTTAACACACACACACTCATTATATATATATATATATATATATATATGTCTACATGTGTATGTATACGAAGGACAGAAGGATTCGATAGTGACAAAACAGAGGCTCTATGAAACCAAAACTAGTGCCCTGCTTCTGGTTTTATTGCAAGTAGTTAGTCAACACGCAAAGTGCCCACTAAGCACCAGTTCGATGCTAACCATAGTTCATATATAATAATATTTGCCAATGAGAATTATCACATATAGTAAAGAACGGGTTCAACTTTTATAAGGAGGTGAATTTGATTCCCTCTACCGTTGTAAGGATTCATTTAGTAGGCGATCTCGTAAGTTTTTTGTAAGTGCTCAAAGTGCTGTAGGGCTGTACCTGATCTTGGTGGGGGACCGGTGCCGAATCCATTTAAACTTTAAACTTTGTGTATAAAAAAATATATAATAATATTTTTTTTTGTGAATATCATATATAATAATCTATCCGCCATTAAAAGTGGGACTCTGCATATTAATCTTTGTCCCTCCGAGTTTCTAACAATAACCAAATGGTCACCGGAATCACACTCTCCCAAATCCTCCTCATTTTCTTCCTTCCATCATCGGCCGTCGATGCCCAGTCCAGTTCACCTCACTACCATGACCCATCCTTCGATCCTCTGGTTGTGCCTCTCATTGGCGTCTTCTTGTTCATCGCCTGCTGCTCCATCTTCCTCCACCGTTGCTCCAACATGGGCCTTGCCGCCGCCGGCCGCCAAACTGGCCCCGCCGCTAATTGTTCGTCCGGTGATTCTCAAAGTATCGACGCGGAATTACTCAACACATTCCCCATCTTCGTTTACTCCGCCGTGAAGCACCTCAAATTTGGGAAGGACGCGAATGAGTGTGCGGTGTGCTTGAGCGGGTTCGATCAACAGGATACTCTCCGGTTGCTTCCGAAATGTAACCACGTGTTTCACCCTCAGTGTATCGACGCATGGTTGGCCTCCCACGTGACTTGCCCTGTTTGTCGATCGACGCTGAAGCCTGCGGAGGAGCACGGCGGGGGCGATGTCGTGATAGTGATTCCGAATGAGGTGATAAATGGAAGTTCTGAGAGTAGAACGGAGCCTAATTCTGGAGACATGAGAAGTTTGGGGAGGTCTCATTCAACTGGTCACTCTCTGGGTTTTGGTCAAATCGGAGGGAAGGACAGGGATAGGTACACTATTACGGTTTTAGAGGATGTGTTGGAGAAACAGGTTAAGAACAAGGACGGAGGAATGCGGCGGTCGGCGAGCTACGATGTGCTCCATGGACGGCAGGGGTGAACAGAAAATGAGAGATCATTTGATTCTTTGAAATGAAACTTTCATTTGTTTCTGGTTCTAATTCTGGGCCGTCGTCTTCTTCTTCTTCTTCTTCTTCTTCTCTTCCTCACTTCACCCATCCTCATCTGTAAATGCAACCCTTTAAATTACGACGAACTGACGAAGGACGGGGATTATTGCTGTGCGAAGCAAAGAAAGCGCTTGGAGTATCTATCTATTCCGATGTGTGGATGCAATACACCGACAAGAATTTTGTTAAAAATGTTATGATCTTATAATTATTATAATACCTTTGGAATATTTTATTTATAAGATGGACATATATATATATATCCAAATTCTCCGGTTGGTCGTTGATGTGTGTATTTTCAGTTGTTAAAAACAGAAAATGCATGTCTTGCTAGATATTTACACACTGATTTATTAGATGGATATTTGAATATGATGTCAGAACTGTTCAATATTCTCTTGCCATGTCTTTTCAGTGAACAAATTTAGGCGGTTGAATGAGGGCAACTGAAAATTCGGTTACTGAATATAAACACTTCTCCCGAAACTTATTCTAACTTTGTTTTTGCATATTCTAGGTGTTAATCCATTCCGTTAAACCAAATTCCCCATTGTTGGATGAGTATATATTTAAGAAAAATTTACAATCAAGTCCCAAATAGAAGAATTAATGAATAAAATGTTACAAAGATTCACAAAATTACCATAAGGTCACAGGAGTAGCAGTTGAGGTTGTTAATGAATGATGGTAAAGTTGTTAATGACAACTTCAGCAGCTACTCTTATGACCTTATGATAATTTTATGAATCTTTAGGACTTTTATTTATTAAGTCTCTTATTTAGGATCTGACTGCAAATTTTCCTATATTTTTTTAATACAAAAAATAGTGGACACACCACTCCGACCTACTGTAGGGCTAATTAGGGGGTGAGGTCTCCCAAAGAAGTATGTTTCATTCCCATCTCCCCGCCCTTGAACACGGGAGCGGATGGTTAAGGGGCAAGAGTCCCAATTTTCCTATATTTAATTTTTTTTTGGTATAAACCATCCGGTATCCTAGGGTATCTTGGGTTTATTACCCGCCCCAAACTAATCCGGACCCCCCGCGATGAGACCTTACAGTGGTAGCGAGGTATCAATGGGACAACCTCTTTGAGGTTGCGCTATCCTATATTTAAATCTTAACAATGGGGAGGAGGGAGTATATCTTTAAATCCATATGGGCCCAAAACCAGCACAGGCCCAAAACGCCAAGGCCCTTAGGCCCACCCATAATATGGCCTTAAGTCTCAACGTTCCATCAATTCAGAGAGTATTGAAATAGCGAAGAGATAAGTTATGTAATATATTAATGAATGTTAAAAAAGGGTTATGGAACAATGCGGTAACTTATTATTATATATATACACACACACACGTATTATCTTGGATTGGATAGACATAGTTTGGGCCGACTGAATGAATAATGTTTAATATCTTTTGACATTTGTCTGTAAATAGAGTTAACAGTGTAATTCTATTTGTTCTGGATGATTGAGACATATAATAATATATACTGTTAAAATTTTTAGTTTGTAAAAAAATAAGTATGCTGTAAATAGAGTTCGAGACGTGGGAAAGCAGCACCCTAGGGTCCAGGGGTGCCAACCTTAATGATTTCTGTCATGCCTCGATCCGGATTAATTTGGGGACGTTGTTATGCCTGAAAGATGGCTTACCCTGGGATATTGGAGAAGAAATAAAAAAAAAAGGTAGATGGTTTTTCTAGAATGGGCATTCACTGAGCATGAAGTGACAAACGGAATACGTTATCCTTGTAAGAAATGTATGAACGTTGTATTCAAAGTTCGAAGAGATGTTAGGAGGGTTTTTGGGATAGTTACAAGGTGTGGGACTTGCATGGGGAAATTTCTAGATTTCAAAGTGACTGTGGGACATCAAGTAGAAATGGTAGAAAATGATACTAATGAGGAAGAGAACCTTGCATTGATGGTATATGATGCATATGGGTTTCCTTGTATGGATACAAATTTTGGCTTAAATGAGAGTGAAGAGGCTACAAATATTGGATTAAATGAGAGCGAATAGCCTATCAAGTCATTAATGTAAAACTCTTTTGATTAATTTAAAAAATAAAAATTATTTAATTATATCATATATTAAATAATTTTTTTAAATGCTTATATGTGCGCTAGTATTATATTAGTTTAAAAAATGATAAGTATGAATATTTTAAAGTAATTTATTTAAATTCTTTAATTTTCCCAAATTAATCAATATCTAAATTATAGCAGTTATGTCTTGTCTAAAATTTTAACCCTAATTTTAACAAGTTTCATCTCTATGTCTTGTCAAAAAACTTAACACCAATTCATTTTATATCAATTAATGAAACATTCATTCTTGGACTCTACTAATTTTGCAATTATTTTTGGATTCTTGGAACATTTATTTCTGCATACCAAACACAGGGAGTAAATAAACTCGACTAGATGATCCTCGGAAATTACTTTGGGTAAAAGAATGGATTTAAAAAAAGCAAAAAAAAACATAAATTAATGAGTCTGGTCTAAATATATATATATATATATATATAGTCCTCTATCTTTTCAACTGGTGGTGAAGAATATAATCATTGGATACTAATACTAAATGATCATTATTAAAAACATAATATATATATATATGCATGTAAATGTATGTATGCATATTTATAAATAAATCATATGATATTTTTGTTTTATTAAAAAATATTTATGTCAATTTCTTGTATACATTAGGTTAAATTATCTTATTTTTAAAATATTATTATTTAATGATAAACCAAATTGATATAAATGCGATCCTTTTATTAAATCTAAGACCAGCCACATATGTCCCCAGCTGGGCAAACTCATGACGTGTTAGGAGTAACTTGAATCATTTATGAGGATCCATAATTTCTTGCCACCTGCATCACATTAACGTAAAAAAATGGATTATTCAGTAAATAATATGGTAAAGGTGGTCTCATAAAATGTAACCAGTCAGCACCTCAAAATATATAATCAAATAAGACGTCAAACGTTCAGATATCAGCTGCACACTAGGGCTCTATTTGGTTAGCCCGTTTAGGTAATCAAAAGCCATTCATGCGTTTACCGAAACAAAACTCTTCTCACATATTTACTTCAGAATCTGTGTCCGTTCTCCCAACGGGCTATCCAAACAGAGCCTACATCTACCTTTGACACAGGCTTCTTCGATTTAATTCATATGAGAGATGGAAGCTTTATTTTTTGTGCCGCAGGTGGCATTTTTTTATAATACCAATATTTACGGCGGGAAACATATGTTTTGGAGTCTCTTTAAGCCTCGTTTGGTACGCAAAATTGATTTTAATGGAAATGGATATGTATATAGATATGGAGATGGAAATGTAGATGGAGATGGATATGAGCTTTAAAATTACGTTTGGTATGTCATGAAAATGAAGATATAATCCATATCTTTTTTTTTATGAATGTTGATTTTTTTAAATGTAACAAAAAAGACTATTTTGCATAAGGGAGGATATTTTGGTCAAAAAAATTGGACTCCATAGAATCCAAATGAATTCCATAGGTTTGGGTATGGAATTGAAATTGGGTATTTAGGTGGAATTGAATTCCACATGGAATTGTAATTCCATCATACCAAACATGCCAACATCATGTAATTCAATTCCAATTCCATTTCCACCCTCCCATTTCCACCATACCAAATGAGGCATTAGGTACGATAAAACAGTACTACTAAATACTTCAAAGTGCTAGAAGTATTTTCAATAATAGTTTAGGATGCTTGATATACACTACTTTTACTTTACATAATATAATTGGAGTCATTGAGAAACTTCCCTTTTTGGATTGGGAAAAGATACATATAATTGTATTTGAGAATACAAATTTATTAGGGTGAACACATAATACCAATAATTTCATCTAGTTGGACAAAACATAGCCATCTTCGAACGATATGCAAATATATATATATATATATATTTTCACTAATATGCTTGTACTAATTAACGGTGTTGCGCTTAACACACACACACACACACACACACACTCATATATACATATATCACATTTAGGCTAAAAGGAAAGTAATTTGAACCATTTTCAACGACATAAATATAATAATAGGGGTAAGACTCAACTCTTTCTGTCTCCCTCACTTTAGAGTAAAACGTATCATCCTAGCTAGACTAGTTTCATAACGTAAATACTGAAGAGATCCACACTTAATATGACATGAGGGTCTCTTTTTTGTCAAGGGTAAAATTTGGGGCTAAACGTCCATCACAACATGAAGATTAAAAACGTAGGACTACTATATTTGCTTACCAGGGATTAAAAAAGGTAGGGCTACTATCATTGGGATTAAATCCAGTGGAAATGACTAATCTTTCATAACGTAGCGAATCAATATTAAAATCCTCATTGCGAGACGTGCCCACGTTAGGGCTACTATTAATGGGGATTAAATCTAATAGAATGGGTAATCCCCCATAATGCAGTTAATCGATATTCAAATATCTATTAGCAAATATACCTACATTTAATGCTGACAGTGCTTTGAATTTGATTCTCTCCTAGAAGAGGATATTTGTGCTTATCCAAAAAAAAATATGGCTAATGTATATTGCACATCTATCTCCCATTAACTTTAATGAAGGGAAATTTATGTCATTTGACCACTTTAACTTCCCCCCTTCCCACCCTCCAAACACAATTTTTTTTGTCTCAAAAATCATCTTTCCAAGTAAAAACATTTCCCTCTACCTCGTCCCTTCTCCTTTTCCATGGAAAGCATAGAATTTGAATGAGCATATATATACATAAGAGGGGGAAGACACAGACACATTACCAGGTGAAAAAAATGGAGTTGTCATTGGGGAGGAAAAAACCGTCCTCCTCGGCTGCTTCCTTCATCTTCACGTCGTTGAAACACATGGTAGTTCGTCGGAGTACTCCAACCCACAATCTCTCTCCTCACAGAATCCTCCATCAACCTCAAATCCAATGAGTGACCAGTTGAATGACACCTCCTCAATCCTCTCTCTCCCCAACTCACCTCTGCCGTTGTCGTCGACCGTCTCTCCTCCAATCTATCGCCAACCTCCTCCTCCTCCGGTTCAATCGCCACGTCCTCCTCCTCCGGCGTCAACACCGCTCGGCAAACAGGGCAAGTCACCTTAGAAGCTAACCACGTCTTGATGCAATCAGGATGAAACATGTGGCCACATCTCGGAAGCAATCGGAGCATGTCGTCGGCCATGAACTCGGCTAAGCACACGGCACAGTCCAGCGGGACATTACTCCTGACGAGGTTGGAATACATGAGGATAGGGAAGCTGTCAACTACTGTGGGGTCGATACCTTAAGGTTCACGGGGAGCGTAATTGACGTTGGTACTGTTGGTGGCGATGATGGCGGATACCGGCAGGTCGGTGACGGTGAGGTTAGTGTCGATGTCGATGCAGCGGTGGAGGTAAAAGGCGAAGAAGACAACGAACAAGAAGGAGCAACCAAGGGCGACAACCACAGGGACATATGAAGGGTCATAGTTGTGGAGAGAAGGAAGATAAGGTGTTACTTGCGAAGCTACCTGAGAATCCATGGTCAATACGAGCAAGATGACGACGAACTTGCATATCATGAGTCTCATCATTTGCTTAATATTGGCTACTTGCAAAATACAATTATATATATATAGTAAAATGGCCAACGAGGATTATAGGTTTTAGAAATAGAGATGGTGTTATTAGTCACTAATATAATTAAGATAACAATTTTATTACTTTAATCGACTTTATACATATATCACTTCCTATACCTAGCCAAAGAAACATGCAACAATTTTTGGAAAAAAGTAAACTCTTGAATTGGTAGTAATACAATTCTAAATTTTAACTCAGTACACTTTAATCTCTATAGCTTTGACTCCAATGTAACTTTGTTCTTTAATTTCTACTAAAGACAACTCAATCTCTATGGTTTAACCATAATATGTAGTGGTATATTTTAGAAAATAGAATAAAATCATATGTTTCATGGAGTTTATTGGGGTTTAAAGTTTTAAATGATCAAGTTATACACAGTAAAATTTTTAAAATTGAAGACCAATCGAGTCAAATTATAAAAACCAAAAGATTAATTTTTCTAAATAAAGGTTATAGTATTCTCAACCCCTATTAATACTCTTTCACCAATAATCAAATGAGAGAAACATGGAATCAATGAAGATGATTAGGATGTTTTAGATAAACATGCCATGTTAACTAAATTAACTAACTATATCCTTAATCTGATTATAGTAGATAAATAGATATTAGCTAATCCTACGAATGAGTGGCAAACAATGCAATCAATTTTATTTGGATAGTGTATTTTGTTTTTCAGTACAATTTTTTATCCACTTTTAAATAAAATGTTTGGCCTACGTACATTTATCAAAGAGTAAATTACTCATAGCTAGTTGATAGAAAAGAGTTTAAACGTTCTTAAGATTTGATGCACCTAACAATTAAGGTTAACTAAAATTGTTTGGTAACCCCAGAATGGTTACATTAAAAATCAATTTAAAAAAAATTGGATTCATCAATGTTGGAATATATCAGGGCAAGTTACCTCATCCTTGTCGAGTAGTTGTGGTTCAAATTTCACAAGATGGACGATTTGTTTTTTTAAAAAAAATTCCAAAGGTTCAGAATTGGCATACTTATTATATTAGGGTTGCCATCATATTAATGTAGAAATTTTCTTTTAGCACACTGATGAAATAAGCTATGTGCCGTTTATTAATTTTTATTTTGTTTGCACAGTTTGACCAAGCATGACCCTTGTAGTAAAAGAAAAGGAGTATGTATATTGGTAAAGATTAAAGATATAGAAAGTAAATAGCTGTTCTTTTACATAAAAAAGTTGAAATTTTTTATCACTGCTAATATTTTACTCCACCCAGCCTAATCATATGAATTAGCCCCAAATAGCTAAAAGGAATAATACCTCTACTTGGATTTGAGAATACTTTAATTTAATATTCTAGTTTTATAGTATTGTATGGTAGTTATACAAAAAAAATATGAGAAAAAAATTATATAATTAATACTTTTAAACCAAACAAAATTAATACATCAACGAGCAATTAATTACCTTAAACAATTAATACATGTGTGTATCTCTTCATTAATTTAATTTTACTAGAGTTATCAAAAGGTAATTCATAATATTCCAAGGTATCTTGTGTCTCTCCATCTCCTACTCATTCCATATTCTATAGTTTATCTTAATTAATCCCTCTTCTGCATCCTTGTTTGATTTGAAAATAATAGCCTTTAGCTTATTCAAAGGGCGTTGCTTGTCTATGTAAATTAAGAATTCAAAAGGGTAATTCAAAATCGTAAAATAATTTAAGTAGAACATTAACATCAACAGATTCCAAGATTTATATATCTTTTCTTAAAAGGAAATAATGCAAAGGGAATTTAAAATAGGAAGACAGTTAAAGTAGAAAAGAATATCACATCAGATTCCAGTATCTTATGGTAAAAGGTAAAATACATTTGCAAGACTAGGCGATTAGGCTCATGCCTAAATCTCCACAAGATCTAATAACGTCTGAACCTTTTTTAAACGCTTACTTAAAATTTAGGCCATTAAGTAGACTCAAACTTTGATGCTTCCAAATTCATATATAACCCTTTAAATATATTTAAAAGCCTACATTAGGTCTTAAAAGTCTAAGATTCATTCTCGCATGCAATATAAAATCTTAGTAAGAGAAAGAAAAGAATGCATGGTAAACATAGTTGTTCGAGCAAATAGAAATAAGGAAAAAGTAAGAAAAAATCAATTATTTGTTGACTAAAATAAATTTAAACCAATTATTATGTTTCAATCAGTTGAGCTTTTCTCTCTTTCTAACTCTAACCATTAGTGACTTCTATCTCTACATTTACCTTTATTTTTTGAAGTAAATTTTTCTAATTGACTAATTCACCCCCTCTTAGTCATATCTTACTCTAACATTTAGAACACCAATTAATATGTTATTCATTCATAATTTTCATTTGAATATTTGAAAGTATGTATGTGTGTGTGTGTGTGTTGTATCATTAATGAAGTTATTGATAAGGGTCTCTTGGTTAATAATTTTTTTTTTTACAAAAAAATTTAGGTAAGTTGGATTTTAGAGTTCACCAAGGTTATGCATGCTTCTAAATTCAAAAAAGGTACAAATATACTTACAAGTCATCCCATCAACAAGATCCTTATATTAACAGTGAGATTTGAACTCAATCTTTTGGATTTGTGAACTGGATTAATTCCTTATCAATTGATCAATTTGAAAAATATTGATTCCATTTCAATGTGCATACTAAACATTTTTCATGTTACCTACTTATCTTCGTATATTCTTTTCCCATACCCATGTTTGTCTCTATTCCATTAAATTTTTTTTTTCTCTCAACCAAGGTGAGGTATTGTATTAAATGGAAAAGCAAAATATAATCTTGTCACGAAGGGTTAAAGAGTAAATTTAATTTGTCTCAAAATTTTTTATTAAAAATAATGTTAGCCCTGAAGTTTTTTGGATTTAAAATTATCACAAATATATTAAAATGAAGTAATATTACTCCTCATAGTTAAAAATTCTAACTGACAATGTTATTTTTTTGATAGGGTCAAGTACAATACTACATTTTGAAATTAGCAAGGTGACATTAAACACGAAAAAAGTTTAGGGCAACACTGCTTCTCAGAAAAATCTTCTAAATCAAATTTTGACATATTAAACTGCAAAATACATTGGGTAAGTTAATAAGGTCATATTTTGCAAATTAAACCTCATAATGTGGACCAATAAGCCGGTTGGCCCGCCAAAAGTTAACAGATCAAGTTAAACTGAAAAGACTCATTTGCTGGTGGGCTAGAAGCTACTGGTCTAACCTATATTATCACCTCTACTACTATTCTTTTCCAAAATTGCCCAAGCTTTAGCTTGAACACTAGCATATTTGTAAGCAACATTTTTGTATAATTCATTCAACCAAGGGCATTTAAGCCTTTCACCATATTACATATCATTTGAAAATATTTGGTTTCCAAGGACAAAACAAAATATATTGATTTAGAGGTAGCTGCTCTAACTTGCTGGGTTAGTGGATATTATGTAAAATGTTAGGATATTAAATATTTTCTCATATGCCAAAAAATATAAGTCAAATTTTTTTGAGCTTTATTTTCCTCTCCAAAATATAAATCTTAATTAGTACTAGTAATATTTACACCATTAATTTTTTCCTATTTAATTTAGCTTATTTGTAATTAAATTTGAGACTTCATTTATGCTATTGAAATTGTGCTGCCAACTTACAATGAGGGCAATGGCTAGTGAAAAATGTCTGTGACAAACACTTACATACTCTTAAAATGTTATGCCATCTATACTCTATCTAATGAAAATATTTCAATTATCACTTTTTATGGATTTCATATATTATAATTTCTTTTAATTATTTTCTTCACTCCATATCCTATTATAATGAATATTTATGAGACCTATAAAAAAAGATGGTTAAAATATTTTTATTGGAAAGTACACAACATAGATTGCACCAATATCATGTTATCTCCTAGGAGACCAGATAGCAATTAGCAAGCGACACACCTTAGCTAAACTGGGAAAGCTAGATTGCATGACATCTCTTATGTCTTTTTTTTTTTTTTTGTTTCCCTCCCAGAATCCGGAGTTTCGCCCTGACTAATCCGGACCCGACTCGCGTCGCGCACCTAGAAATGGTAGGTGAGTCTCTCAATGGTGGCTACTGCATATACAAGGACTCGAACTTGAGACCTTGTTTGAGCTAGAACAAGCCGCTCACCACTTGATCCAACGAACCGTTGGTATCTCTTGTGTCTTTTAAATAGTATTAAACTAAATTTTGACAGTGAAGATAGTCCACATGCCATCCACATCCATTCCCTCCTTTCATTTCACTCAAATATCCACATTTGAGACCTTATTATTTGTAATGGAATTGAATCCTCCATAATTCCATTCCACTCACCCACGCATTAAACTGAATTCATTCTAATTCCCATTTTGTGCTTTGCCCATCCATTTCCTCTTCCAATAATAAAATCTGATTCCTTCAAATCACAGCAGATTATTAAATCAAGTCCACTCAATCATCCATCCCCCAAATCCCTTTTGTCCCTTTTTTCTTCCAATGATCATATTCCCTCTCTAATTCTTTATTCAAGGGACAATCCACTTGTTTTTTTCCTCTCTTTTTTACAGTCAGAGACCGTGAGGAAACGTCGAAGACTGGCTACCTCAATGAAGTGTGTGTATATAGAGAGAGAGAGAACTGAAATCTTTAATAGAATGATTTTGTATTTAATTCGTAGGAAAAATTCTCATGATGATGCGTTTGGAAAGTTATTGACTTTTACAGAGTTCAAGATAAAAAGTAAGTATAAAAGAAGAAAGAGAAAGAAAAAAAATGAAAAAGGAAATTTATTATGAAAGTGTGTGTGATTTGATAAGAAAATATTTTTTTTCAAAATCTAGATTTTAAACCTAGATAACATTGCAAAATCTAAATTTTAAAAAATATGAGTACTTGAATAAAATTTGGGTTTGGAACCGTGATCCCAAATGACCCTCAAGTCATTGAGAGGGCGATCCTAAGTTACATCGTTAATTGTTATTAAGGCATGTTTGGCAAGCACATTGGAAATCACGTTTGTGTAAATTGAAACAAAACTCATTTCACATACTTACTTTGTTTTGTGTGAAATCATTCTCTCCAAAAGAACAAGTTGCAATGGTTATGCAAGTTTTCTAAAGACGAAAATCTAGCTGTCACAAAAATATTTCCGACAGAATGGATTCCGACACAAAGTTAGCCGTGGGAAGGAAACTTTATTTTGTTGCAAATTAGAGACGGACTTTCCAACGGAATGTCCGATTTGCGACGGAACATTCCGCTGCAAGTTGCCATGGGACTGTGTGGCGAAGTTTGATTTTTATATTTTCCATATTTCAGCTGCGATTTGAGATTTGAATTTTCATCATCGTTATCGTCAGAGGGGGTTAGATAATTGAATTCCCCATTCCTTCCAATGCAGAAATGATCTTGTTGAAGTCGTGCATGCTGTTGCAAGGCATGTTGTCCACCTCATACTTGAGAAGATTACAAGGCCAAGAGTGAGACAGGTGAAGTCAATATAGCCTCTTCCACTGGAGGCACTCAAAGCAAATTAAAGGTGGAAGCTAGCATCCCTATTACTGAGCCTCTTCCGGCCACTTGATTGACGGTAGCAGCAATATGGAAATCAACCATAGGCTCATTTTAAGGACGTGGTAGAGAAATGCTTTTACGTAAATTGAGGTGGATATGTGAATAAAATTATCTCAATTTACAAAAAAATACTGTTGAATAAATTTTTAAAGAGTTTATAAATGTTACCAAACAGGGCACGATATCGGCCATTCATTCCAGCAGGCTAGGCCAGCATTTGGTTGCCAGTTTTGCAGTGAATCTTTACTCAATATTCCTGGGCCTGTCCATCCCTGATGAGACCATCAGGAAGAGTCTAAACTTCATTGGGTACAAGTTAAGGTCATTGCACCAGCTAGACTTATAGGTCACGACGTACATGAAAATTTTAAATTAGCCCTAAACGTACATCGTTAAAGTGCGTGTTGCACAGTAAAAAGCACGTTGCACAGTGCTATACACGTTGGGTAAAAGGAGTTGAGTGTTTGGGAGTGACGTTTGTGAGGAGTGCATTCAACTCAAACGGAGATCGAACCTACCGTTGGCAGAAATGAGAAGAATGAGCTGAAGCTACAGCGTTTTGGACACACTTCTCATCTCTGTCTTTCTCTGTCTTCCATTGCCATGAGCTTAAACACGAAGAACAATTACAAGCTATCCGTGAAAAGATCGAGAACAAGAAGACGACACCGAGGAGCCTAGCCACCATCTCACTGGACTCGGTCATGTGCCTGCAGAGCGAGAAGAAAGCTTCAAACACATGGAGGCCAGGTCCAAGCTCT
>JANTPZ010143902.1:0-36174 GCA_025593235.1 Vachellia pachyceras | reverse complement strand
CATATGTTTCTAGTCAAGCAAGTGATATGACTAGTAGGACAGATATTGTGTGCCACTAAGTGCATCCAACACTTAGCTTCAGCGGTCAAATCCGCTTTGGCTGAATCACAGCCAAATGTCTTGAAGTAAGGATCAATAGTCTTTCCCATCCTTTCATCAAGCTTAATCTAAAGTTTCATAACATCACCATATGCAGGTACCCCAACCAGGCCTTACCGACGGTGGGGTCATTCTTGTAGAAGGATCCAACATTCTAGTAGAATTGTGGCAGAACCTGAAGCGTCAATGCTGCTCCAAAAATTCTCTTTAAAATAGCCTCGATATTCTCCTGTTGATTCTGATCCTCTGCCATTCAAGATTCTAAGAAACTTTAAGAACAATACAAGAAGATGCGTAAGGAGAAGGTTCCCGATGAAAATTACTCAAAAGCATTAATCTTGATTAAGGAATTCTGCTACGATGGCGTCTGTTAAGGTGACTCATCCTTCGCTAAGAGAGCCACCCAAGACCCTATTTCTATCCCCAAGTTGCTATAGAAGAAGATCAAAAAGCCGAAATGATGCCGCTCAAAAAAATGTGCTGACAAACAAAAAAGAAAAGTAACAGTGGGCCTAAATTTTTGGCCGAAAAGATAACCGGACTCTGATATCATGTTAAACAAATCAAGAATTGAGTTCATTGATTATAAAATATTGTTTATATATTGAGTTCATTGAGTTCTTGCCGAAAAATAGAACCATGGGTAACAATGTGATTTTCAAACTTTTATTGCATGTAATGACATATTCTTGATCCTAAACCACTTCCCATACATTATTCAACTTAAAAACACTTTTTCCTCTTCAAATAAAAATTTGGACAGCACCTCCCCATAAGTTCATCATTCCAACAATTTCTACAAGCAACAAACCAACACAAAATATATACCAATCAACTCCAAATCATGCAAGGAGAGATTTGCAGCCAATCGTTTTCTCTAAATCTCACTCTTTCTCATTTTCCCTCTCATAAACCCTAACATTCCAACACCAAAAGGAGAGCCAAAATAAAAAATATTGTTAGAATAGGATTTGACCAAGAGGGGGTGAATTGGTCAGATTAAAAATTTTGAATTTAAAATCAAAATAAGAGTAAAGTTACTGAAAGAGTAAAAGGTGGATGAACACAAAGATTTATCCTGGTTCGGTCCCTCTAACCTACGTCCAGTCCTCAGAGTGCCTCTGAGCTTTATAATCCACTAATCACCAACAAAATTAGGCTCTTCAGCCTTTGCAATGGAGATTCTCACTCCCCCTTACAATTCTCAATGAAACAGAGTCTTACACTCTCTGTTCTTCCATCAAAATCTTAACCCAACAAATTCAAGGTCCCAACCTTGAAATATCTCAAAGGTTTACAGAAAGTGTTGCTCAAGGAAACTCTCACAAAGAGTAGATAGCAATCAATGAAGTTCAGAATAAGAATTGAAGAAATCACAAAGAGACTAATGGATAGCTTTTAATGCTCATAAATTGATTGTTCTCTCTGTAATGGATGCTTGGGGCTTTTATAGATGAGAGGAATGAAGTTGACGTTAGATAGAGTTTAATATCTGTTACTCTCATCAACCAACTCTTCGTCTTTACCATTAATACTGTAATAAATGCTTCTGAGTAGCGTGGATGATGAAGGCTTGAATTATGCAATCTTTCTGTGAGGACAGTGCTTTCTCTTTCTATGATCCTGGACTTCTGCATTTATGAGGGCAGGTGAAGTTCAAACATTGTTAAACACGAATAAGGAAAGATGCAGAGCAAGTAAAAAGCTGTCAGAGAGAGAAAATAACCGTTAAGAAATAATACTCGAGTGTTTATTCAAAGTACTCGAGTGTTAATCAAGCATTTTGAATTTTATGAAATGATACTTGAGTGTTTTCTATCAATGCTCGAGTTTCACAAACACTTTTGAAATTGCTCGAGTGTTATCTGAGAGTATTGCAGAAGATTTTAAAATTTAGTGAAAATACTCGAGTGTTAAAATTCTTATGCTCGAGTGTTAGTAATACTTTCAATTGATACTTGAGTGTTTAGAAGAAAACTTGAAGTGAAATCATTTGAAATATCACAATACTCGAGTATTGAAAAACATAATACTCGAGTGTTGTCACTTTTCAGCCATTACTCGAGTGCTTGGATGGAAGTGTTGTGTTTTTTAGAAAATGGAGCTTGATGCTCGAGTATTCAGAAGTCAATACTCGAGTGTTGTCAACACTTTCATCTAATACTCGAGTGTTGTGCTTGAAATGTTGTCTTTCATTTGAAAACTTTTGCCTGATACTCGAGTGTTAAGAACAAGCACTTGAGTGTTGTCAACACTTCCTCCACAACACGAGTGTTATGCTTCAAGTTCAAGTATTTTGACTCAATACTCGAGTATTCAAACTCAATACTCGAGTGTTGTCAATACTTTCATTTGTAACTCGAGTATTCTGCTTCAAGTATTGAGTATTCTTTTGAAAACACAACCCGATACTCGAGTATTACAACACAATACTCGAGTGTTGTCAATACTTCAACACCAATACTCGAGTTTCACATGAAAGTATTCTATCAAAACATATTTTAATGCCAATACTCGAGTATTCAAGAACATCACTCGAGTGTTTATAATACTTCATCTCGATACTTGAGTTTTCACTAAGAGTGTTGGATTTCAGAAGCATTTTTAACTTGCAATACTCGAGTATTGAAGTTAACAACTTGAGTATTATCAACACTTTCAACAAAAACTCAAGTGTTACCTGAAAATATTGATTTTTAACCCATGAAAAACATTTAATACTTGAGTATTAAAACACAGAACTCGAGTATTCCTCAATACTTTTATACAAACATGACAGAACTTGAGTGTTTCACTAAGAACACTTAATCATCAACAATTTAAGCTTTATAATCCCTGAAATCATTTTGTTATCATCAAAATAAGGCATCAACAAATATAAACCGATAGAAGTGTAGAGGAAGTTCTAAGGATCAAGAATATGTAAAATATTGCATGAGATGACCATTTACCTTGGAGTTTTGTGGAGCTTTTTCTCTTTTTTCTTGGAGCTATGGAGGACGTCTTTTGCTCTCTTTTTAGCTGAAGAAATCGTGTGGAATGCCAAGAATTATAAGGAAGAAGATGCTTTAATAAAAATCCAAACTTAATCCAAGGGTTGTGATGGTTTCTTGCAAAATTAGTTTGATCTAAGGGCCCTCATTCTTCCAACACAAAATCTCCCTTTTGACACATGTATTCAGCATTAATGAGCTGAAACTTAATGAAGAAGAATCACATTTTGTGTGTCAACACAAAAATAACATGTGTCCCTTGATCCAGTAGTTATACCGATAAAGTAACTTTGTTATGATAAATTCTACCACTTGTTTGGGACATTTATTTTTTTATCTTCAATTAAGACCATTATAGGTGCCACAAATCATTTATGACATGCTTACCTTTAAAAATTTTATGCTTCCATACAGTTACTTTATGCTATCATAACACCGATAAAGCGACTTCCCGATAAATAACTGAATCCACGAGCACAAAAAATTCCTAATCTATTTACATTTTCTTTCGTGAAAGAGGAGGGAGCTTGTATAGTGTTGAATGAAAGCTTGTGGTTAGGGAGGCAATATATTCTATGTTTACAGAAGCTAAAGGCTTTTATCATTGACAAGAGGTACAAATAAACACTTGCTTATTTTAGCTTTAGATTCACTATATTCCTCTGATTGAGAACTAGTAGACGTTGGCCGAAAAGATCTGTAGGGTGGAGAGGTTGAATATATATCCAGGGGAAAGTAAGTTGAAAACAAAATGCTATGGGAATATTAGCGTTGAGGTGAATGTTGGTCAACATCTTATCCTTAGATTATGTGAGCCGAGACCAAAAGATGACCTCCCCCCTGTATGGGTGCAATTCAATTATGAAAAACTTGCCAAGTTTGTTTTTCATATGTGGAAGACTAGGGCACGAAGGATGAAACTGTGAGCAAGAAGGAGATGCGAATGGTATGGAGGGATTGGATGATTTGATTCGAACATGTGTACCCCCTCCATTGAGGAACCAAACCAGCATGCTGGTGAGGAAAACTCTTGCTCTCTTGGCAGAGGGAATAGCTTTGCATGAGGAACAAGGTGGTGATCAATTCATGCATATTAAAAGAAAGATACTACGTTAATTGAGGTGCTCAAAGAATGATCAAATAGTGCCCATGGGGAACATTCAGTTGCCAATTTTAATATAACATTAAAAGGGAGATAAAAAATGGGCAAAATAGAATATCTGAGGCATGAGGGAAGGAAGCCCTTAGGAGGTAGGTGGTCCAAGAAATCAAAATGGTGGAATCGTACCAGATTAGAAACATCTAGGCCAAGCTGCAATGACCCAATTTGAAGTGGATGATTCCATAAATGGGAGCCTAATGCCTGTTTGGTATATGGAAATGGTTTTGATGGAAGTGGAGGTGGAAGTAGAAATAATGCTAGAATTGAACTTTAAAGATTTGTTTGGTAGGGTAGAAATGGTTATGGAATTTAGTTATATAAATTTTCTTTATTTAAATAAAATATATGGTAGATTAAATGGAAAGATATTTTTACCCCTCATTAAGAAAAAAGAAAAAATAAGAAAAAAAATTTCAGCTAATTCAAAGAGGAGAGAGGGGCTGCTTCTCGTTAGCAGGGCGTTGCCGAGTTCGTCGGACTGCGTCAAAACTCAAATCTGAAACGTGGCACCTTACTGGCTTTCATCGACTTCGCTACTTATTCACCCATGAAATTGATCGGACATCATGAACAAAGCTAATTCTATTTCCTTTTCCAAATCACGATCCCATCCATCGCTCCTGTAGAATTTTCCAGCATAATCCAGCTTCTTCCTTTGAAGATCATCACCCTAGAAAGTTTTATGGAGCTCAGATTAAGAAGGTTGTCGAGATTCACTCCAGTTGATGGATTCTCTGTTTCTACCTCGCCAAAGTTCTTGGAGTTCAGTTTGATAGATCGGAATACCCCTAGAAAGATGCCGAAGTAGTTGAGTACAATGCATGCAAATGGCTGAGGAGGTCTATTAGGCTCAATCCAGACAATGTAGCTGTTCAGAAAAGCTTCATCCGTTCAGATTTGGGTTCATTTGGAGGTGACAATGCTGGAGGTTTAGTCCCTGGAGCTGGTGCTGCCGCAGCCTTTGATGGAGAAGATACTGGAGATAAAGCCAATGATGCCGAAGCAGTTGAGTACAATGCATGCAAATGGCTTGAGGAGGTTTCCCAGGCTCAATCCAGACAATGCAGCTATTTAGGAAAGCTTCGTCCGTTCAGATTTGGGTTCATTCGGAGGCGAAGATACTGGAGGTTTGGTCGCCAGAGCTGGTGCTGCTGTAGCCTTTGACGGAGAAGATGCTGGAGATGAAGCCGGCGACACCGAAGCAATTGAGAACAATGCATGCAAATGGCTGAAGGAGGTATCCCAGGCTCAATCTAAACAATGCAGCTGTCTAAAAAAGCTTCGTTCGTTCATATTTGGGTTCATCTAGAGGTGATGATGATGGAGGTTTGGTCGCTGGTGCCGCTGCAGCCTTTGACAGAGAAGATGCTGGAGATGAAGCTGGCGATGGCAATTTGGGAGATGGTGATGGGATTGCTGCTTTGTGTCACGGGGCCATTACTCTCTCCCCCAAAAGCTAGCTTCTCAGAAGTGCGCAGCGATCCACGTGGCAACCCCACCACGCCTACCGTGTCCATCCACCTTGGATCGGCCCCACGGAGAAAGAGGATCCATTATCCCCTCTTCCGACAAGCTAGCTTATTGGGGCGTGCAGTGCGCCCGCTTATATAGCCCAGCACCCTCCTAAGCCTCTCCAATGTGGGACTTTGACATTTTCCCCCAGTTAATCCATGAGCGACCTCGCCGCCGGGCCCATTGGCAACCTCGCCGGCGTCCAGAGGTCCACCAGAGACCGAAGGCTCAGGGCTGGCTCTGATACCACTTGTCACGGGGCCATTACTCCCCCCCAAAAGCTAGCTCCTCAGAAGTGCGCAGCGATCCATGTGGCAACCCCACCACGCCTACCGTGTCCATCCATCTTGGACCGGCCCCACGGAGGAAGAGGATCCATTACCCCCTCTTCCGACAAGCTAGCTCATTGGGGCGTGCAACGCGCCCGCTTATATAGCCCAGCACCTTCCTGAGCCTCTCCGATGTGGGACTTTGACATTCTCCCCCAGTCAATCCATGAGCGACCTCGCTGCGGGGCCCACTGGCAACCTTGCCGACGTCCGGAGGGTCCACCAGAGACCGAAGGCTCGGGGCTGGCTCTAATACCACTTGTCACGGGACCATTACTCTCTCCCCCAAAAGCTAGCTCCTCAGAAGTGCGCAGCAATCCACGTGGCAACCCCACCACGCCTACCGTGTCCATCCACCTTGGACCAGCCCCATGGAGGAAGAGGATCCATTAACCCCTCTTCTGACAAGCTAGCTCGTGGGGACGTGCAGCGCGCCCGCTTATATAGCTCAGCACCCTCCTGAGCCTCTCCGATGTGGGACTTTGACACTTGGGAGATGCAGCAGAAGGCGTCGACTGGGGATTTGGGAATGGGTAAAGATGTCCAAAAAATTCATAACATGGGTAATATTGTCCAGAAATTATCATTTCCATGGAACTAAAATGAATTCCATCAGTAGGCTTATGGAACCCACTTCCAACCTTTTTTCAGAAATCACAATTCCATAGAATTGGGCTCCAACAAAATAAATTGCCTATTTTTTCAATTCTCACCCCCATTTCAATTCTAAGCATTGGGTTCCAATGCACCAAATGCAGTACAAGAATTACCTATAAGTATGAGTCGTGTAAGTGATGGGCTGAATGGTCCTATAATGTATCAACAAGGCTATTGGGTTAAACTAGTTGAGGATAATGATGAACCACTAGAAAACCTTGATGCTTTGATTGTCATAACCTACATAAAACGGGTGGGTAAATGGCCATCCAAGTTGCAAGGGTTAACTTAAAAAGAGAAGTTGATAAGAAGTGGTCCTCCTATTACAAAAAAAAAGGGTCATATTAGTAGTGGTTACTTTATGAATTTGTAGACGTTTTAACCGCTACAAATACATGTACTAGTGGTTTACAAAATTGCTGTAAAACACAGCATGGCAAGAAGTTTAGTAGCGATTCTACAGAACCACAGAGCACATAATAGAAAATGCTAATACATTTGCTGTAATTGTGATCAATTGAGGTAAAATAAAGAAAAATGAGGGGATGACGAGTGAACAATTGTAGTGGACAGTAAACTGCTACTAAATTAGTGGAACGCGGCTGTTGGAGCTTGATGTTTACAGTAAGTTAGGAATCGCTACTAAAATACGAGAAGTTGAATGTTGCTAGTAGCGGTTATGAAACCTACTATGTTAAAATGCAAATTCCCGCTAGGTTTTTGAAGCATGGAAAATTTTCCTTCCAAAAATTTGTAACAATTATGGAACCGCTACCACTACATATGAAAATTCAAAAAGCCCACCTTTCTGGATAAAAAAATTCGAAATGCGAAATTTTGTAGTGGTTACAAAACTGGTACTAAATTTCATGACAATAAAAAAATAAGGTTTTAATGTTAATAAATTAATTTTTACTATCAAATAAAATGGAAAATTAATAAATTGTTAATACTTATAATTACTGCTAATTAAACAGCATATGTAATATTCAATGAATTGGAAAAAACATAAAAAAAATACAAAAAAAATATATAGATAAATTAAATAAGAAAATTTATCAAAAGTTATACCACAAAAAAATTGATAACATGAAATACGAAAAATTAAAAAAAAATTGTGACAAATGAAAGCCAATACCCTGTTTGAGTTGAAAGCAAAAACTAACCAATATCAACAAACAATAACAACACTTTTAAAAAGGATATAAGAAATAAGAACATAGAACTGCTTGAAATGGAAACAAGGGAAAGAGCACACGATCAGAGAAGAAAGAATAGATAGCGTAAGAAATTAAAAGGGGAAGGGGTATTTATAGGATGTCCGGCTTGAATTAGCAGCATTTTAGGTCATGATATTTTACAGCAGTTGGTTTTGTAGTGTTTTAGGCAACAATTTTTGTAGTAGTCATATCCTTTTGTAGGGGTTTTAGAACTGCTATAAATATGTATCCTCCTCAAACATCTCAACCTCCTCAACTGAGATATTGATATCACTAGCCTCAAAATTGTCGACGCTCATCTCCACATTTGCTAGAGTATCATGACTTTATGTTATTCATGTAACCGACCTCTTATTCTGAAATTAGGTTGCTGTATTAATATAAATATTTGGCGTGATACTATAAATTAGCTAACTTGTATTACTCTATGTTTTGATAATGTATAATATTGTATTACTGGATGAGATAAGAAAAATTGGATAAAATAAAAATGAAATCTTTTGACAAAAAATTTCATTTACTCGAAATATTTATTATGAAATTCACATATTTACTTAAGCTTATTATAATATAATTGTTTCAAAAAGATAGTTAATATTAGGATAATGAAATTTTCATTAATTAGTTTTTAGTTCATGAAAAATATATGGAATTGTAAGATAACAAAATAATATAGCCATCCGGGACGATTATTATTTTACACTTTCACATGGAGTCACAATTTTCTAGTTCTTGGCCAAATAGCAAAGACATTAAACCATTGACCCGAGCCATGTTGATATGTTCTTTTTTACAAGTTAATATCATATTATTTATTGAGTTATTAAACAATTTAACATGTTATAACTTTCTTGAGCTAGTTTGATAAGGAAAAGTCAGCCACACAACTACACAAGTTACCTTTGGATCAATATTGGGTTGAATCAATTTGTATTTTATTCTAGCCACACCATCTATAAGGATACATATTTTTTATCTACCCCAAGAAGCAACTGCTAACTTGAAGTCCTTAATGTAAAATTTAGAGAAAATTACTCAGAAGTCTCAAACAACAAAATTAATCATAAAATGGTCAAAAAGTTACCATTTTATGGTTAATTTTGTTATTTGGGACCTCTGGATAATTTTCTCTAACATTTATTTAGGATTTGATTTCTGAAGATTTGATTTGATTCAAAATATAGCATCCTACTTTGTTCTATTTCTCACAATTATAATGTTCTCTTTCAAAGTACCGTATTAATTGCATGTATTAAAGGATTACATCCAAGGTTTGTCACGATGAAAATGGTATTTTAAGAAAACCAACTCATATTTCTCACATATAACTAATTTTAGTATCTAGATCTTGTATTAAGGTTGGGAGTAATATTAATTAATGTTTTATGCAAATAAAGAGTTATTCAAAATTCAACGTGAGACCTATTCAAATATCTATTAAGTATTGATCCCAATCACAATCAAATGTGAATGCATCTGCTAATTTTATCCTCATTAATTAAAATAAATTATTGGCATTCGTATGAAATTAATACTAAACTAAACTAAAAGATAAGGTAATAAAAGCATATTTTTCTAACGCAACACTCCTAAGAAAAGAGAGTTGGTCAAAAGAGATATATATATTTCAACTTAATTAAACATGATGTAGATCGTTGACAAATGCTCTGTACTTCATGCAAGTGTATATGTAATCAATTTATTATAATAATCTCATTTATTATTATATTATACCAATCTCAATCAATACAAAAGATATCAATATCACATTCTAGATGTAATGCCTGCAACATTGCCCTTTATTTTTATGTTCCGGATACTTAAATCATATAAACAAGAATTTATGTACTAATCACAACATAGTGAAAAAAAATAAAATGTGATGCATATAAAGACTAAATATTACGGAATCATTTTTTCAATACTAAAACTACTGTCAAATTTCATGATAAAAGTATTATTGAGAATTGAACAGGTTATTTAAAATCATCATCATTTTTTAAAATTATTAAATTTGACAGTAATTTTGATTATTCACAAAATAACTGATTTTTAAAACATTTAACATAAATTTTTAAATATATATGTATGAAATCTCAAGAAACTAAATAAAAGATGTTCAAGGGCAAAACACAACGCTATAGCTGGTTCCTCCCGGGCAAATGAAGGTGCTTGTTGGATCATCATTGGGGTAACTATAAGCATCAGGGCACCTTTCCTTGAAGAACCTTGAATACGTAGTGGACGTACAGTTCCTTGAGGCTGAAGCACAACAATACTGATCTGACCTAAACACTGTGCATGGATTCTGACACCCTCCGGCGGCCGTCAACTCCCCGGGGCACTGCTCGGTGATGTTTCCGGTGCACCGGATCGTGTTGTTGCAGATGGTAACGTTCGGCCTGATCTCCAATGGCAAGTTGAACCCATCAACCAAAGAGATATCGAAGAAATCCATGTTATTGTATTGGTTCAACGAGAATTCGGCCAGTGTGTTTGGAGGTGTACCGGTTTGGTTGCACTCGAGGACGCCGCCGCAGTCTCCGGTGAGGCACCGACCTCGTCCTGATCCGTCGAAGCTGCAGTTGGTTCGTGGCCAGATGCGAGCCTGGGAGGTTCCGGCGGCTATGTCAAGGGCCCAGCTTTCACCGGAGTTGAGCCTTCTGCCTCCGCCGGGGAGGGCAGCCGCCCACACGGTGTAGGAGCAGTTGTTTGAGATGGTGAATATGGCTGCTCTGGTGGAGGCGAAGAAGAGGGTTATGAGGAGGAAGGAGAAGATGGGACTGGTTTTGATGATCGCCATGGTTGGAGGTTTGAGAAGTTTTGTTTGAAGGTTTTGCCCTGAGGATTATTAATGGTGGCGGCAATGGTGTTTTTATATTTGAAGGGAGCGATGAATATAGAAATGGAAGAGACGTGTGAGTTCGGTTTTCGTTGTTCTGAAAATTCATTGGATGATGTGTTAGGGCGGGTTTGGTTCGAGGAAAATTGGGGAATGGAAACGGAAAATCCTGATTTTTCACTGCTTTCAACTATATGGTTGCCATTTCTACTATTTGGTTGTGTGAGAAGATTTTTTCTCATAAAAAATGGTGGGAATGCAATTTCCATTAGACGAAGGAAATTATAAAAAAACATATACATCTAAAATATCAAACATAATGTACTCATAGTCAAAAATATAAAATTATACAGGTAATATGATCATTTGACATAGTTTTTCTACCTACTTTACCACCATTTTAATACAACCAAATAAAAATATTCCTATCAAATTATTTTCCATTCCAATACATACCAAATATACCTTGTTAAAAAATTTTCCATTATCTTCCATTCCTTTCCCATCCTTCTTCTTCCCATTCTCTTCTTTCCATTCTCTTCCATTCCTTTCGTTTCCCATCCTTTCCTTGAACCAAACGGGTAATAGTTTGATCTTTGGAGATAAATTATATATGTTTGACACTACTCAAGTCACTTGAAAATTAATTTTACGAGGAAAATAAACCTGAGCTTTACATGTCTAAACTAAAATCGAGTTAGGGCTTGTTTAGAAGTTATTATAAAAATAGCTTTTACAGATTTCGAGGCAAAATCTAGGTTTGGAAAAGTGATTTATGTTTGGGAAGTTATTAGCTTTTACGTATTCCGAAGCAAAAAAGTTGGTAAGAGATAGGAAAGAGAAAAAAAATGAAAAGTAGAAAATATGGAAGAGAATAAAGAAAAAGTATGAGAGTGGAAAGAGAAATAAAGAAAAAGTATAAGAGTGGAAAGAGAAAGAAAGAAAAAGTAGGAAAGAGGAAAGAGAAAGAAGGAAAAAAGTAAGAAAGAGAAAGAAGGAAAGACCTAAGACAAACCGAAGTTTTGTAACCAAAATAACTTTTCTGAAAATTTTTTACGCTTGGACAAAACCTAAATTTTAGGATAAAACCTAGGTTTTGAAAATAAACCTAGGTTTCGGGAAGATGAGGCAAACTTAATTGATTCATTTGTAACTATCTTGGAAAAACATTTCACATTACTTGACTTTGATGAATTAATCATTTGTTTTTTCAACAAAGTTTTAAATTATTTGGTTATTAACTAAGAAAACGTTAAAATTAACATGAATGGTATGTACATATCATTGAAATAAAAACTGTTATTTTTCCCTTGTTTCATAATTTTCTTTTACTTAGCTTGCTTTCACATGTTTAAGATCATAGATCATGATGATTACTGAGGCAAGTATAAAGATTTCAAAAAGTAGAAAAAAAAAAATCAAAAGTGGTCTGGAGAACCCCAGAAATGCTTATTTACATGTTAAGATATAATTTTAGCAATATATTTTTTACTTTGTTGAACATAATTAAGTTTTGAATAGTACAAATAAATTTTTTTAGTTCCTCTAACATAATTAAATTTGAGAAATTTATTGGAAGGTCCCACGTAAAGAACTTATTTATTGAATGGTCCCAATTTTAAAAATATTTATCAAAAGGTCCCATTGACAATATGAGGTGTTGTCAAAACAGCGTATGATGTTGTCAATGCATAGGACCTCAGTTGTCAATGGGACCTTTTGATAAATATTTTTAAAATTGGGACCATTCATTAAATAAGTTCTTTATGTGGGACCTATCAATAAATTTCCCATTAAATTTTGAATGGTACAAAAATAAACACAAGTGAATTCTCTATTAAAAAAGAAATAAATGTTCGAATTAATTCAAGGAAGTTGCTAACGTTGTATTTTTTAAAAGATTGTTTGTACATTTATACCATTTAAAACTTAACTGTGTCACGTTTTCCAATGAAAAATAGAAACACTTTCTTTCACGTATCAACTCAGTTTTAATTAACGGGGTCTTTTCATAGTTGGATAAAAGAAAGGGTAACAACACTTTCTAAATGCATATAGTATACTAATCTTATTTATTGTACATCAATGTTCTAATATTATTTTTTTCCAGTGCTTCAATCACTCTAATATTATGTATAGTGCAATAAGCACCCTAGACCAAGAATAATATTATAATGCTAAATGTAACTAAGAAATAATATCAAGAGGTGCTCAATGCATAAAGAAAATAACATCAGGGTACTGAATGTGTCATAAATAAAATTAGAGTACTGAGTTGTAATGGAAAATAACATCAAGACGTTAGATGTTATTTTACTTTGAAAGAAATTATTTATTTTGGATCTGTTATAATTTGTGTATGTGTCTTACTTTATGCTGTTTAAATTTTTTATTATCTAAATTATTAACACAGCCGCGCGAATTATTTCCTGCATCAAGAAAAACACGCATTATTTTTTATTGTACATAAAATTTTTTGTCATATTTCAGTGTTTCACTATATAATTAAACACCGAACAGTTTTTTTCCTGTAAAAAAAATACCGAACAGTTTCGAAGGATTTTTAGAAACTGATTGCGGTAATTAAAGACACCGAGATTAGGATGAGTGGTGTATATATAAGGAAAAATTAATTTACCCATTAAAATAATTTTTCAAAAAAATCTGAACTGTTCAAATTTCTCTAGATGGTTCAAATTTTGGACATAATCATGTTATTATTATATAATCCTGGTCCTACAAAAAATGTTAAAAATACATATTTTTCTATTAAAAATTTTATAGATAGGCATGCAATATTTTACAAGAAACCCAAAAGTCAAAACCGAAATCCAATTTTGGTTAGCCAAGAAAGCCAGAAACATATCCGAATTATTGATAAATTTGGAGAAAAATAAGTTGGCCAAGGGAGAAATATTATCGTTACATAGGATTCAATAACTTACGCAGTTACGCTTCCAGGCGTTTCATTAATTTCCATGCTTCTTTCCGATGATTTCTATGTTCAAGTTGAATTTCATTAATTTGATAGAAGTTCTTTTTATTCTACGTCGTTCTGGAATTATTAAGGCAGAAGCAATATGGCAGTACATCTTATCTTTTGTCACGCATGAGTCCACATGAACAAGGATACTAATTATTGTTAAATGTAAGAGAATGTAGATATATACTTCTATTTTAATGTTTTGGGTGATTTTATATGATTTTAGGGTTTTTTTATGTTAATTTTGTATTATTCAATTCAAATTTTACCTTTTATAAAGGAAAATAATAAAAGCAAAGTTTTTACCTGAAGATTAGATTTGATTTCGGGTTGTTTTATATACCACAAGAGATTTTTATCGTATCAGACCTCTCATGTTGAATGTAAATTTTGACTAATCTAATATATGCACAACCGTATGTTTGTGCCTTTTATTTTTAGTTATTTTTTGTATTGAAAATTTTGGCCAAAGAGCTGAAAATGTCAAAAGAGATGACGTACAAAGTTAACGGCAAAAAAAAACATGAGAAGAATAATGAAAAAAAAGGAGGAAATTTACAATCAAGTCATACATTGAAAAATTAATGAATAAAAAGTCCTAAAAATTTACAAAATTATCACAAGGTTTTAAAAGTAATTACTGAGGTTGTTAATAACAACCTCAACAGCTACTCCTGGAATCTTATGGTAATTTTATAAATCTGTAAAATTTTTTATTCATTAGTTCTTTTACGTGGGATCTGATTACAAATTTAATCATTTTGTGTGCAAAAGCTTTTCTTGATTCTTCTGTAGGATGTGACTATTATGTGCTTGTTTGGGAACTCCGTTGAGAAAATGGATTTTGCAGATTTTGAGGCATTTTGGGAATTTCGAGATGGTTTTACGGATTTCAAGATGGTTTTTATGAATTTCAAGATGGTTTTTACAGATTTCAAGATAGTTTTGTCTCGGCTTACGTGTACCGTTTGTGAAAATGGCTTCCCAAACAGGCACTATGTTTGATAAGCAAAATAAATCCTAGAGGAATGAAAATGGGAAAGAGGATGAAATTGGTACCATAGCTGGAAAACAGATAAACTCATGTATTAAGAGCATCGCAACCCGTGGATTAAACGATGCCTATGTTTGTGTTTGTATGAGTGTTTGGATTCCAAGCACATGTTTAATAGTCTTTTTTAATAAATTAAGATAATCTCTTTTTCAAATAAGCCCATGTAGTCAACACTTTGATGGGATGGAAAAACTCCAACCCAAGCTTATCATGGGGTTGATGAGTATTTTTTTAATTTTATAATAAATCCTTCGAATTTTCCACCAAACCAGCCTTAGCTATAATCCATACATCGCTTCTATACCCGGGTGATCCAGTCGCATATGCAGTAGCTCCAAATCGATACAAATAGGGAAAATCACATATAAGATTTTAACGAAGGGATTTACTAAATTCTCAATGAAGGGACACAAGTAAGCAATAAAAATATGTGATCATTTTCTATAGTAGATTTGTCATTCCTCGCTTCTCAGTTGATATTGGAATTTTAAGTGATATGTTCCTTTTTATAATTAATAACTATCCAAATCACGCAGAAAACTAGCAGCTAAAATTAGCAAATGTATCAGAGCTATAACATTTCTTTCCAAACGTACATTTATTCATGGATATGATGAGTGAATAAGTGAGAGAGTGAGTAGAAAAAATAAGAGAGAAATGCAATTAGGGGGTAAAAATGGAAAAAAGTGTATTAAATATTTAAAGCAAAATTGTTGTTCACATATATGACCAAACCCATGAGAGTGTGTTGTTTATAAATATGAGTTGTGAGAGTAATTCCCTTTATGAAATACATCCACTCCATGGAGAGGATTTTTTTCTTTTGTATTTGTAGAAAGGGTTGGTTGTCACCCAGTCTCTGAATTATGTCTCGGCACAATTTAGTCTCTGTACTTTTGATTCGGTTGTAAGTCGGTCTTTGAACTTTGACTCACTGCAACTTAGTTCGCATAGTATTAGCTATTTTATAATTCAGTCCATATATTTTAAAAAATAAATTATATATATAATAAAATGACAATGATTAAATCATAAAATGATTATTTGACAAAAAAATTATAAAATAGTTAAAATCATATGGATTGAATTCCAGTGACTCAAGTTTCGTAGATTAAGTTATAACTGAATCAAAATTATATTGACTGAATTATACTTATTCAAAATTCATTAGCTGAGTTATGATAAAGTTGAAAATTGAGGGATAAAAGACTAATTTTCACTGAAAAATATATGGGCTCAATTTTTTTATATATAAATATATGGGCTCATTAATCCCAACAAAGTTTGACCTGAATGCCCGATCCGCAAGAACAAGATAGTCGCGTTTTCCCGCCGATGGGTTGAAACTTCGAAATTAACGGACCCGTTCCGTTTAACATTATTCAATCCCAAAACGCATGCGTTTCGTTTCTAAAACCGTAGCCGTTCCGTTACCGTCATCTCTTTAGCTTACAGCAGAAGCTCCCTCCCTCCCTCTCTCAAGAGGCTCTTCTGCTTCCAAAGCAAGCTTCCGTCGTCGTTAAAATGACCCGAACTCAATTTTCTCTTCAACTCATTGGTTGATTATGACGCGTAAGATTCTACAAGTGCTGTTAGTTTATTTCTGCCTTTGATCCTCAACCTCTGCTAATTTCTTCATTCTTCCCTTGCTTTCTCTCCGGCGGTTACTTTTTTCAGAGTTCTGAGCAGGTGGAACAAAATTAATGGAAAATCCTGTAGTCCTTTTTCTTCTTAATGCTTTCAAGCTAGTGCGATGCAATTTATACTTACTCTGCGTCTTCTAGTTGATGAATATTCTGTCTGAGTTTCTATTCTTAAGTCAGTAACTTGAGCACATTTCTAACTCGTGTTTGCTTAGGTAATTTGCAACTGAATCGAATTTTATATTACACTGTACATTATCAATGCTTAAAATGTGATGATATGATTTTCCCCTCCTTGTTCTGTGTTAAAAGGATTTGGTTTGAAGGAAATAATGGTAGATGTTAAAATGGAGCCGGAGGAGTGTTCTTTTGATTCACATAAAGAAGATGGACTCCAGTTATGTTTTTCAGCCCCTGTTTCACGGTATGTTACTGTATCCAGAATTTCCTATCCGCTTTCATCTCAAGGGTTTTTCCTTACATAACCTGATTTGTGGCAAAATGAAAGAGGTTATCACTATTGGATTCTTAAGTATCAGTGGAGTGAATGGATTCAGCAATCTTCCCTTAATCAAATGCACCAATCTGTCGGACAATATAAATGAGAGCCGAGCTCGAACCCACTTTTAATCAAAACAAGGATATTAAAGCATGAGCCCACGTGATAATTACCTTGTGGTTCCAATTCTAAATTTTATGACCTTGAGGAGACCAGGTTCAATCAAGTTGCTTGACCAGATTCATTTTGCTGCCTAACGATTTTACTATATTTTTATAGGAGAAGAGGACAAGCTAGACGCTCAACAAGGGGGTGCTGGACAGAGGAAGAGGTCTGCACTTGTCTAATTTTGTCTGATCTTTTTGTTTGATTGTTCCTTGTCAAACACCAATTCCATATGCTGACAAAGTTTCCTAATTATGAAATACTATCTGAAATATTTATGTACTCTATTATCTAGAAATCGTGGAGGAAGTTAATGTCTTGGATTTGGCTTGAATTGTATTCTGATTTCAAATATTTGACTAGTATAAAGGTTATTGTTTTGTTATTCTGTGGCATGATATTTTCTGAATGCATTTTTTTAAAATTTTGACTCAGATGGGTCCCACATGATAACTTTGACATAAATCTATTTTTCATTGCATAATACAAGTTGGATTACCAGTTTATTATGAGAATAGAAGTTACAATCATCTTAATATGTAACGAAGTTATCATTAAATGTCTAACAAAGGAGGCTAAAATGAAGAGGGAAAACCAAAATGGGAATGAAAAATGAAACGAATGTGCTTATTTTTTTTGTTCCTCTTTTTTTTTTCTCTAGATATCCTTTGCAGTGTCAAGTCTTTCTAATTTTTAAGCTAATGACTGACACATACAGGACAGACGCTTGATTGAAGCAGTCAAGAAGCACAACGGAAGAAATTGGAAGAAAATAGGTGAATGTGTTGATTACCATTCTTGTCTAGAACTTTGTTGTTCTTTAAAGAAAAAGTAAAGGCAGACCATCAACTACTTGCCTGGGTGTAAACATTGTTAACTATGGCACAGCTAGTTATTCATTGGCTGAAGGTTGCCTATTATGCCTTTTGTGATTGTTTTCGGTTACAATATGAGGCTTTAACCCAACAAGGTCATAGGAAGAAAAGGCCATCCAGGAGAGAAGGGAATGTATCATATAGGATATGTCTGTTGGTTTGGAGCTCTCACCATAAGCAACTAGTGGCTATCACTTTATTATATCATTTTGTTTCAGTCCTGCGATGGTATTGGGATAATTTGTGGGGTAAGAGAGTAACATGATGATAATGAACATTATAACCATATTCTTCTACCAGCTTTTGTTACCAATATTTTCAAAAGTTGATGATAGTAAGCTAATTTGTGACTCTGTTTTTACAGCTGCATATCTCCCGGGAAGATCTGATGTTCAATGCTTGCATCACTGGCAAAAAGTTCTGAATCCTGAACTTGTAAAGGGATCATGGACAAAAGAGGTGGAGCTCTCATGCATACTTTCTTGTAAAATCCCATATACTGTTTTATTTGTCGTAATATTATTTTCATGATTGTTGTTCATATATTTTTCCATTTAATAATTATTAGGAGGATGATTGTATCACTGAGCTAGTCACGAAGTATGGTTGTAGAAGATGGTCTATTATTGCAACATACTTGCCTGGTCGTATTGGGAAACAATGCCGAGAGAGGTAATATTTCACATATTCTCTGAATTCGTCTTCTGTATTGTTATCTTACGTTTGACTGTTGCTTAACCCTATAGGAACATTTAGGTGCAACATCATGCTATTACAAACTTTTTCCTGGAGCCTTTGCTGTTTATTTCTAGATCGGTGTCTGATCAAGTCATGGTCTAGATGACATCTTAAACTAGCTGCATCTTATATTGAATACACGTTTGATGTTGTTGTTATATTAGATCCCTCTTGTCCAAGTAGTTCAACAGAACTGATTTATTCAGCTTAGGCTTGAACAAAATATGTTCTGAGTGATGTTAATGGAACCAACAGTTTTCAATTATGTAGTGGTCACATGGTCCAAAAAGTAGCTTTATATTTTATTACAGATATGTTCTTCGGTCTAAAATGCTGTCTGAATAGCCATCTTCTGAAATCATGTTAATTGTCATGCATGCACTTCATCATCCTCAATCTTGTTAAATCATGTGGTCAAGTGGGGCAACATTCAGTTTTATGCTGCTACCCATATTCTTGTTCCATGCGAATTGTTGCCAAGTTACAAACTCATTTCAGATGGCATAATCACCTAGACCCAGCTATAAAGAAAGATGAATGGACGGAGCAGGAGGAATCCACGCTTGCTTTCTATCACCAAATATACGGTAGCAAGTGGGCAGAAATAGCAAGGTTTCTTCCGGGAAGGTATTTGCTCTTTTCTTTGATGAAGGCTGCAATCTGGGACATCATGCTTGAATATTTTCTGAGATGTCACCCTCACACACATTTATATGTGAAGCAGCTGAATATTATTTCTGCTATTTAATAACTCATGGTATATGCTTCAATCTTCTCGTACAACCAGGACTGACAATGCTATTAAAAATCATTGGAATTGTTCAATGAAGAGGAAGTTGGACGCATCCTCACCTAGAAGTGATGTTAATAGTGCTGCCTGTGGTTTCAACACTTGTAGAATCAGCACTGTCACTGATGAGACGTGCAATTCTTATTCAGATGATAAGTTTTTGGGGGATGGTGAATGTTGCAGTGCTAGTTACAAGGAGGAAGCTCAAGTTGAAGCCGGATATAAAGCAAACAGGGTACAAAGTCAAAACTTGCATCCTGCAAAGTTATCCCAGGTGGAAGATTTGGCTTCCCCCACTGAATCTACTAAAGAAAACCTTATCAATGGTTATTGTTATATTACTCCTCCCAAGTCCACGGCAGTCAGTAGCCCTGAATCTGTCCTTAGAAGCTTGGCTTTGACCTATGATAATATTCCTTCCATCATTAGGAGGAGAACTCACAGTAAAACAACTCCTGAAGCAGTTTGTGTTGGTGTGAATAGCTTCCGCAATTTGAATTCCAAGCTGGGTGATACATGTCGTTAATGGTTTCGTTTGGAAATCCGTTGAGAAAACGGACACAGATTCCGAGGTACTTTATGTGAGAGGAATTTTGTCTCGGCTTACGTGAGAATGGGTTTTGGGAGCCAAAACGGGCTCCACAACGGAAAACCAAACGAAGCCAATGTCTAAACCAATTAGCTCTGCCAGATCCCTTCAAAGTGCTTTGAGTCAATGCACTAAATAATTTAAATCCATTTATGCCATTGGGGCCACTGTCCTGTGGCTACTGCTGCCAGGCCTTCAGTTTTGCAGGCAACATGATCTTCACAAGTTTGTTGTATACACAGACTCACTTGAGGCGTATCACTTGGTAATGAGAAATGAAGGACATAATCGTCCTTTAAGATGAAGTTCCAGATTTACTGTTTCGATTGGGATATAGAGCTTCACTATGCACCACGAGACACCATCAAATGTGCTGATTATTTAGCAAAAAATGTGCAGCAAATAGTTGCTACTTAGATTATCCTTCCGGTTTCTTGCCCTGGATGTATTGCTTGTATTAGGGGTGACCTCAATTAGCAGATTAGATGTTCTAGTTTCTCTATCTATGGTTTCTCAACGTCAATGTAAAGTGGAGTTTTATCTTCAGTGCTTTTTATGAAAATGGATGATCTAGTTTTTCCTTTGTCAAGGATATTAAATGTTTACCCAAAATAACTTTTCTTGTATAAATTCAATCATTTGTAATATTCAATTTAGTTTCACAGCTGACCATCACAAGTCTCAAATTAAAGGAGTCACACCCATACCAACACAATTAACAATAGTATCATAAGCTGACACACTGAGTGCTTTTATAACCAAAGCATTTGTGTGTGTGTGTGTGTGAACAAGATTAATTGGAGAAGAATGATGGAGAAGAACACATTCACTAACCATGGAGCAACAAGCTCATCACAACAATCACAACTCTTGTGAGTTTAACATTAATCATCCATCTTTTTAGGGTTGTGAACAAACCCTATAACTTATGAAGATTTGAAATGGGAAATCGAAGGTATAACTTACTCTCCTATGATGAGGATTATATTATCCCACACACTAAACTATTAGTATATGATATTTCATATAAACTATGATCACTAATCAACACACTTAAGATCTTAATTAACTAATTAGATACTAATCAACCTATACACTAAAACCTTTTCCACCAATCTGCTCATGTAATTCATAGCTCAAACACGGCTTGTGACTCAATTTACTGTTCACAAGGATGCTTGGCTATGTTGTTTAGACACCTTGGGCTCCGTGAAACAAAAGCATCAAATCTTGGTGGACCAGCAGTTAAAGTCGGAAAAAAACAAAAAAGAACTCATCTTCCTACCTTATCACAGTCTGTGCATAATGGTTTAGTGATGAACAAATAGCACTCCGCCTTTTACCTTTTAAAACCCTGTCTATAGGTTTGTTTGGATAGTCCGTTGGGAGAATAGACACAGGTTTTAAAGTAAATATATAAGAGAAATTTTATCTCGGTAAACACGGAAATGGTTTTTGGGGAGGCCGTCAAACCCCATGACAGCACGTCAATGCCCATCTTATTGCCCTCAACATTTCCGTGCATGTTCAAATTTCAAATCCCACGCCATTTTATTCACACCACCCAAGACATCCTCCCATCTCGGCTCCCTCTCTGACTCATAAGAAGAACACGGTTCTACTGACCACCGGAAGAAGACGACGAGGTTGAAGAAGAATAGAAAGAAGAGAGGGCATATGAGCGCTGGTAATGGTCGTATCTGAAAGCGCAGGAAGCATCTGGGAGGTATTTCTTCAACCCACCGAATCCTCTTCGATGAGTATCTCTCTTTCTCTCCCCCTTGCTATTTTCTACTTTTCCTGGGCTGTGAGATGACGCAAGTTGACGATGGACTTCCCCCTCAGCTTCAAGAACCTGACTCGCACCGCCGAGCCCGCCGCGCTCGCTCTTCTTCATGCATTGTGAAATACTTTAATAAATTTGCTGCTATCTTGCTCTCTGAGTGTTTCCATTTAATAAATTAAGATTCTTGTCCTCACCCATATAATGGACTGAGCTCAAAGTTAGAGGGACATGCTTCTATCTAGATTTATTCAAGTGAATTGCTGAAATTAATTTCCGTATGTGCAAGTTGTCAGTTTGATTTAATCTTCCTGTTTCTCTTGATGGCTTATTATGGGTTATCTTTTGATTGGTTGTCTTCTCATCACCTTTGAGAACTTACCAGTATTCATTATTGAATTGATTATCTGTGTTGATTCTTAAAGCAGTGATGAATGATATTGTGTTGTCAATTGCATTTATCGGAAAAGGCAGAAATTTGCATATTGAGCTCTTTTTTTGTAATTTTTTTTCATATGCAGAGGTTGTTTCTTGCTTGGACAAATCAATGAACATTTTCTGTGAAATTGGAAGACTCAGTATCGCTGCTAGGTATTTTAAGGTATTAATCATTTCACTGTCAGCTTTTAAATTTTTGTGCTTGTATAGTCATTCAATCTAATTGCTTAGGAATGCATGTTGGGTTAAACTATGGCATCCTTCTTTTAGGGCTTGTTTGGTTCGGGGGAAGAGGAAGGGAGGGGATGAAAAATGAATCTCTCCCCTCGTTTGGTTTAAACTTTGGGAGGGGAGGGGACCCAAAATATGTCCCCTCATTCCCTCCCCTCCCATTATTTTGATTCCCTCCAAATTGGGGGGTTTTGGAGGGGATAAAAAAATTATGATTAATTTGCCCCCTCAATTCTATTATATTTCCATCAATTCATGATAAGTTAAAATGCATTGCCTCTCCACTTTTTCATCTGCTCTCTAGAAGCAATTTGGTTAACCAACTCTTTCTTTCCCCTCTGCTCTTAAGATGTTTTGCCAGTTACAAGTTGGATTACGGTGACAAGTTAAGCATAAATTAAGTATTTTGAAATTAAGCTACATATAAATCCTATTTTTGAATTATTTAAATAAATTAAATGAGAGAAGTACCTTAATAATTATTTTGATTAATTAAATAGAATGAGTGATTAATTTCCATGAGTGAAAATTAATTTAAATAAATTGTATAAGTAAATAAATATAAATCAACATATAAGGGTAAAATGGTAAATTGATTATTAACTTCCCTCCCTTCCCCTTCTAAACCAAACAAAAGATAATTAAAAATCCTCCCCTTCCTTTCCTTCTAACTAAACCAAACGAGGTAACCTTATACCATTCCATCCCTTCCCATCCCCTCATAACCATCCCTTCCCTTTCCCCTCCTTCAAACCAAACATAGCCTTAGACATGCCTTTGTGTGGTATTCCCTTTTCCATACCTCTGCTCCTGGATGTTGATAGTTACATCATAGATATTGAGGTCACAGTAGTTACTAAAAATTTAACATGACTAGGGTTTAATTTCTTACGTATACAGGAAATTGCTGAATTGCACAAGTCTGAACAGAATATTGAGCAGGCTATTGTTTACTATGAAAAAGCAGCTGTTTTTTTGGCAAATGAAGAAGTGACAACTTCTGCTAACCAGTGCAAGCAAAAAGTTGCTCAGTTTGCTACTCAGCTTGAACAGTAAGATTTCGTTTATGTTTTTTCTTCGTAAACTTATTTATTTTGGGTGTTTTTTTTCTACTATTTTTCTTGTGGCCTTCCTTTGGTTTATGCCAAAAGGGGCTGGTATCTTTCTTCTTTATATTTCCAACTTACATATATCAAGTGGCCGTAAATTTTTTCCCTTTAGGAATTTATTTGTTTTCCTTTAATCTTGACTGAACTCTACCAATGTTTAATACCGCTCAGCTTTGCTTGGCATTAAGGATTCTCTACGGTTGTATACCACCTTAAATTACATATTCAGAACTTTTCATATGTTATTTTTGGGATGTTATCTCTGTACTGAACACTTTACGTTGGGCATAGAAAGGGGGGAAATACAAAGTTACTCCATTGCTGCTTTTGGTATTGGTCCTTCAATGACAAGCATGATGATCTAATAAGCTGTGGTTCATCTAAACTGAAGCTACATGTACACATGCAGCACTTGAAACACTATTATATCTTGTTGTGTCATGGATCCATGCCAGTTTCATTTCTTCTTAAATGATGACCAATTTCTGTCTTGGTTGTAGTTTCATGAATGTTTTTATTTGGGTATGTTTCTTGCAGTTTGAAAAAAAAAATCTATGGAAAGAAAATTCTACATCACAGATAATGATTCCTCAATATTCATTGTTAGATTTTCCTACATAATGTGGGTGATATGTTCTACATGGAACAAAAACTTAAAAGATTAATGTAAAGATTGATTCATCCTTCTAACATGGATGGAATGTAATCTTAGCTATTTGTTTTGGTTAAATTGAACATTAACGTTGTCTATTTTATTTCACTAGATATCAGAAGGCAATAGATATTTATGAAGATATAGCTCGCCAGTCTTTGAACAATAATTTGTTTAAGTATGGAGTTAAAGGGTATCTTCTTAACGCTGGCATCTGCCAACTCTGTAAAGGGGATATTGTTGCTATCAACAAAGCAATTGAGCGATATCAGGTCCAAGATTTTTGAACAATTAGCATTTCATTTGTGAAGTCTGGACATTCATTAGTTGCTCATTTTCTGGGAAATGTTTGTTTCTGCAGGAATTCGATCCAACATTTCATGGATCACGGGTTGGTCTGTGCTTTTCCTTATTCAGTTTTGATTTCTTACGACCGGTTAAATTGGATTGGAATGTGGGGACCTTCAAGAAGTGTCTTTCATCATTATAATAGTTTTACTAATGTTTTGTATGTTGCTATAATCATCCTTTTTTAGGTATTATTTTTCAAATGAGATTGGATGATCAAAACCTAAGTGACTGGCAAATGAAACACTCAGATTAAAGGTTTTTTCTCCTCATGGCAGGATTCTGCTTGAATCTTGAAGGCTCTTGAAGGAAGGCAATGTTGGAATTGTGAAGGTTCAAGCAGGATGCTGCTTGAATCTTGAAGGTTCTTGAAGGAAGGCAATATAGGTTTGCAGTATCCTTGGGTTGGAATTGTGAACCGCTCACAAGGTGACATTAATATAAATGTTGACATGATTGTTGCTTGTAAGAAGTAACGGGATTATTTTGAGACAAGCCCTGAATATGGACATTTGGCGCATAAAATGGGCTCAGAATACCTTGCTAAGCTGTTATCCCAGGTCTTTTGTTTGATGACTTTTTATTTTTCTGATTAACATTGTCGTCAAGGCATAATTATTTTTTGACTGATTTGAAATTTATGAGTAATTTCCTTTTCTTGCTGTCACTGGTTTTCATTTATTCAGCATCTGGAGCAAGTTATCAGGCAGAAAATACCCAGCATCATTTCCTTGATAAATAAAACTATTGATGAGCTTAATGCAGAGTTGGATTGTATTAGAAGGCCCATCGCTGTTGACTCAGGCGTAAGAACTGAGTATATGCTGTAATTTACTGCCTGAGATTTAAAATTATTTTATTCCTCCTCAAACAAATTTGTGCTGCTTGCTTTTATAGGCCCAGCTGTATACTAGTCTAGAGATGTGTCGTGCATTTGATAAAGTATTCAAGGAACAACTCGATGGAGGGTAAGAACCAAATTTAAGTGGACTGATTTTAGAAAGCTTTTCTTCTATTTAATGCTGATTCTTTCACAGCAGAGTGACATTGAACAAGATTTTTGCTTAAGAACCTTGCTATAACATTCATGCTCTCGTGAGATCAAGTGAGTGTACAACACTCAAGCAGTCTGAACATGGATTCATTGTAGTGTATGAGACATAGCTCACTTATGTCCATAGGTTCCTTTGTCTTAAATTTCCCATGTTCCATGTACATATATGTACAAGTGTTTGTCTTATTCATTGTAGTGTATGAGACATAGCTCACTTCAGTGGTTCTGTAAGTGGCTATTGAATGTGGGAGATGGTAATTTGGATCATTCTATATATTGATCAGTAGAGATTGAAATACCACCATCTTTGTCATTACCATCATCACCTAACCCTATGGAAACAATGGTTGCTTCAATTTATGACATTTTGGTTGACAATTTAGAGAGTAATGACTTCTTCAATGAAGGGCAATACTTGCACCAACAATAGAGGTTGTTAAGGAAATCAACTCTTTCGTTTTATCATTGTTGCCTGGTGAAGCATATGATTATCTAAGTTGTGACTCCGTGTGTAAGTCAATTGAGGATATAGATAATTTTGACAACCTTTACAATACCGAGTTCCTAAATACAATAACAAGTTCTGGGTTACCTTCCCATAAGTTATCTTTGAAAGTTGGTGCACCGATAATGTTATTGCGGAAAATAGATCTAACTGCTGGTTTATGTAATGGAACACGTCTACGTGTTACAAAGCTCGGTAAATCCATCATTGAAAGCATCACATTAAATGGGTCTAACCCAAATCAAAAGGTTTTGATTTATAGGATGAATTTGAATCCTTTAGAGATAAGATTGCCTTTCCGCATGCGTAGAAGACAATTTTCAGTGACTGTCATTTGCGATGACCATCAACAAATGTCAAGGCCAATCTCTGCGATATGTAGGCTTGTACCTGTTGAAACCTTGCTTTAGTCATGGCCAACTATATATTGTGTTGTCGAGAGTTAAGAGAATGGAGGGCTTTAAAATTTATGTCCCAGAAAATGTTGTAGATGGAAAGAAAACATCATGTAATGTTGTCTATAAAGAGATTTTTATGAATATTCGTCAAGCTCTATAATTGTACAAGGCCATCTACTTAATTGAAATGTTGATATGATGGTGAATTAGTTCTTTCTCCCTTTACTTACTATATTGTTAGCAATTTATCTATCTCCACTATTCATGCAGATGAATGTTTTTTTATAACAATTTCATAGCATGTTTGCTCAATGAAGTCTTAACTTAAGTCACATTCTACCCTGCCTCGCGTTGGGAGAACGCGCTAGTTATAAAGGAAGAACCATATCACTCATATTTCGGTAAAAATGTTGATGGTGAAACTCCACTTTATATTGCTATTGAGAGACAATACTAGACTGTGAGATTGAGCCAGAACAAGACAATGATTACTCTCCAGATGCAGATCAATATGCCGACATAGATTAAAGATAAGGAATATTTTAAAACACGCTTGACAAGAAACCACTTATCTTTTCAGTACTTATTTCTTTTACAAAGTAGATGCCACTCTGCACAGTGAAGCTTTATCAACGGACTTCAAGACTTATTTTAAAATCCGAACATTTCCCTTTTTTTCTACATAAACATATGAAATGCTTGGTGTTAACACACACAGACCCATCAAGCACTCCTCTTGTAATAAAACTTCCTTTCTCTGATCGCTTCATTCTTTTTCACTTTCTAGTTCTTTTGTACTTACAAAAGAAACCTGCGTTAAATTGTTACCTCTATAATGGGAACTCTGTTGGGAGAATGGATTTTACAGATTTCGAGGCATTTTGTGGATTTCAAGATGGTTTTACGGATTTCAAGATGGTTTTTATGAATTTCGAGATGGTTTTTACAGATTTCAAGATGGTTTTGTCTCGGCTTACGTGCACCGTTTTGGCAACGATGTTGCCAAATATACAAGTAAGCAACAACGAAAATCTTTTATATAAACTATGATCACTAACCAATATACTCAAGATCCTAATTAATTAACTAATTAGATACTAATTATAAAGGAAGAATCAGATCACTCAATATTTCGGTAAAAATGTTGATAGTGAAACTCCATTTTATATTGCTGTTGAGAGACAATATTGGAATGTCGTAGACATAATACTGGATGGTAGTAATTCACCACAATATGATGGCCCTAGTGGTAGAAATGCTTTACATGCTATTGTCCTTCATGGAGACAAAGGTACGTATTCTACTGTACGATTTTTTTTTTTCATTTTATTATTTATACATTAATATATATATATATATATATATATATTTCAGGTTTGATTTCGGCATAAAAAGATGACAACAACAATTACAATTAACTGGCATGCCTATAAAAAGTTTTTAAAGAAAAAACGAAATAGCAACAGATATAAAATTATGAAATAATTTAAAAGAAACTTTAAGGTATGATAGTTTTCTAAAATTAAATGGACGGTGTTTAATTTGATGGTACCTGTGACAGAAAAAGTGTTGAAGTTGTTGACAAGAAACTTATCAGCAATGAAACAGGCAGATGAGATCGGTTGGGTGCCGCTTCACTTGGCGGCAATGGCTGCGAGTTCAGAAGTGGTAGAGTTATTGGTGAGCAGAGATAGAAGCACGGCTTATATGAGAGATAATAAGGGAAGGACGGCTCTTCACTTTAGCACTTCGTGGACATTCATCAGAAATGGACAAGTTATTAAAATATTGTCCAGGTTGCTGCGATTTGGTGGGTGGAAATGGCTCCATGCTCTTCATTACACTACAAAAGGAGCAATCCTTTTCTGTTCTGGGCTGCAACAGATTATGGAAGATGCTCCACTAATAAGCAATCTGTACAATGAGAAAGATGATGATGGGAACACACCCCTTCACCTCCTTGCTCATGTTACTCCCATTCTGAAGCCCTACATTCTCTTTGTCTTGTGGAACCAAAATTGCCAAGAGTGGACACAATGGCATCAATAAATATGGCCAAACTGTATTCAATGTTGCTAATGTGCCTCCATACACAGCTTATCGGGTAACAAGAAACAATATATTTATCTTGTCACTAAAAATTAAAGAAGAAAACACACTATATGAATTCATTCACTGCATTTATTTTGATATTTCAGATATTTGCATGCATGAATCCCCCATTTCTAAATACAATGGCATGAACTATATCGATTGTCTCTGATAGACAAGAGTGGTACTTATAATAGAGATTGATAAAATTACGAGCAATCACCGTGTGCTATATAAGTTGTGTGTTGAAGTTATTGAGAATATTCATGCATTTAGTTTGCGCAATTCGATCTGAATTTTCAGCTATCACACTTTAAATGGAGACCTACCTTTTATAAGCAATGCATTATATAAATATATATATTTTATATATAATGAAACTGCTATTTTAAGCTTGGAAAGTTAAGAGATGAGCTATGGTATTTCATAGTTTTAGTTAACGTCTCAATATTGTTTCAGATTGAAGAAGTCCTAAGTTGATAATCCAGCATAGAGAGGCTATCAGACAAAATAACAAAAAATTTGACCCTTGTGCCTCATTTATCCTGTCTGAATGATTCTAAAAGCAGGTCATATAGATAAATCAAAGTTTCACTATAGCAAACAGATCCACTCTTGAATTTTCTTATGATGATGTTCCATTGATTCTTTGAATCTTGGACAAAAAGGAGGGTTGATTGTTTGGAAGCAGATGTTCTGTTGTTGGATATTTAGCGAAAGATCATTGGGCTATTAAAATGAAGGTAAGAATTTCTTTGATTACCGTTTGACGTTGGTTAATCTTTCCTTGGTGAAGAGTCTTGTTACATTTTAGTGAAAGGAAGTTCAGTAAAATAATAATCCCTTTAAGCATTTCATCATGACCATCCAAGTTGAGTTGAATGATTACATCTTTAATCCATACAGTAGATGAGGCAAAGTTGTGAGGGGTAGGTTATTTGATAGACATCCAAACCATATGGAAAGGACATATAAAGAAAATATGATTAAGGTTTTCATCATAATTGCATCCAAATAGGCATTGACCTTGCAGATTCAAATGGTGAGCCTTAAGGATGTCAATACCAGGTAGTGCTTTACGGAGAAGCTTCCAAATAAACAATAAGAATTTATAAGATAACTTGATTGACCATAAGATAACTTGATTGACCATAAGACTTTACAGAAATGATCTATATACCTATAGAGATATTCAACTCTTGAGCTAGCAGTTTCTTGAATCCCTCTTTGGCATTATACATTCTTGAAGAATGTCTCGACCAGTAAAATTTGTCTGCTTTATCTGACACTAAGATCAGAGTAGAGATGATTCCTCAAGCAATGGAAGGGGGTAGATGGAGTGAACTAATGCAATATTCCATCCTATATTATTCCAAATGCTTCTTCGATGCATTAACAGATCAGAAACAGTTGAAGAATTCATGAGTTATCTTGCATAGGCCACTATAAAGGGTGGTTGAGGGTAATGATATTTCCTCTTTGAGCACTTTCGCTGGGGTGAACTGTAAACTTCGCCGAGGGGAACTCTGCTGCTGGCATTTTTCTAGTTTTTAGCAGAACTTTTAAAATACATAATTTTTTTGCATACAAATTTAAATTTAGCAAACTTGGACTCATTTTAAAGATTATGACATAACTACTTGCATGCAAAATTTCATGGCAATTGGACTTAATTTGTTCATTTTATCCAATTTTATCACAATTAAAAGCTTTGGACCCCTTATTGTTGATTTGCACGCTCAATTCATTTCTCTTTATGCATACAACACTATAACATGAATATCTAGCACACAACACTAGAACAAATTATGTTTTTACTTTTATCCTACACAATTTTGCCTTCTAAACTTAATGGAAGCATCAAAACATACCAAAAGCACACTCCTTCCCTTCATTATCACAGCTGGACGAAATACAAAGAAAACTTGGAGGAAATAACGTTTTGCAAAATCTCTTTATATACATAAGCATAACCTCATTCCTATATCAATTCTCAATCATTTAATAACATCAAAGCATCATTCTCATGCATCATCAAATTCGTCTAGTAGCTCAAGGGAGGGTTTCATGCCATGTTTTCATAACAAGTTCCAATCAACTCAAACTAACTATCAACTTGTAGTAAAACATGCCTAGAGTTAATTTATGTCGCCTACTACTTGTGATTATTGCTTTTCTTCATTAAGTATATTCAATACCACTCTTGAAACTCTTGAATCACAAGTTTAGAGAGAAAACTAAATCGATTAAATGGAAGAGTAGATATTTTAGATAAGTTCTCTAGGGAGAATCAAACTTGCAACACAAACTTACCTTGAATCTTTGCTTGATTTTGCTTCTTCTCTTCCTTTGGCTTCCCACGGTTTGTTCTCTCTTCCCTCTCTTGGTGCAGCACGAAAATGTTGTAGAATATGGACTTTGGAAAGACTTAAAATTTGTACATGTAATGTTTAATTAATGCATTCGAGTATGAATGAAAGTGTTAGCCTTCAAGTATTTCTTCTTCATTTCAGTTCTTGCTGAGATAATTTTCAAACATTACTCAAGTATTTTTAAACATACTCGAGCTCTCATGTTATCTGATCATATCTTATTATGTCAGAAGTTTTGACTTTATTTATGATCTTTCCTTTTTCATACTTAAATGTTTTAAATCTCTATTGCCTTCATAAATGCTTCTCCTTACCACTTAACAATAGGGTATGGGTTTTCTAATAGCTTCTTCGGCTTGGGTTCAATGGACAAATTCTTAGGCAACGATCATGCTTCATGTCAGAGGCATTTAATGCTGAACAATGAAGCTGAGTATAATGGAAACGAAATTCTCTATAACGGATATTTGTGGCTACACAACTACATATAGAAGAGTATTCAAAATGGAAGAACAAGAACAACTATCTACGAATACACATTCATTATATATATGTTCAACAATGATTATAAGCTCGCATTCTAAGTAGTTGTAACATTACATGCTTCCTCCCATCTTTAATATAAGCAAAGTTGACATTTTTGGAGAGACTAAAAAAGCTAAATAAATTACTTGATTATAATGTATATATTGAAATACATATGTATAATTAGATTATATGTTAATTTATAAGTAAGGTAAATGAGTTTGGAGAAAAATGATAAATACATCAGTTTATTTAACTTTCTTAATCTCTAAAAACATCACTGAAGGTTTATACCACTATAGATTTTTGATTTAATTTCTCTTGTTTATGTTGGTTAAAGAGGAAACTAACATTATAAAAAAGGTGGTAACATTTTTTTAATAAAATTAAAGTTTGCAAAAGATCAAACGATGGTTGTTTGGAAAACTTACGACTGATTTCAACAAAAAAGTTATTTAAATATGCATAAGATCATATATTGATTATTCAAAAAACCAACATTGATGTCAATTAAGTAAAAAAAGTTACTTAAGTAGGCATAAGTCATATGTTGATTAATTGAAAAACTAACAATTCATGTCAACCAGGTAAAAAAGTTATTTAATGCATAAGATTATACTTCAATTGGCAAATTAGACCTTGGAAAAGGATCATGAAATTAATATCTTATGAATATGCTCTAATGAAAGTATAGTAGATATAGTCACCAATTATTCTTTGTCCCCTATCTAGGCTTTATCTCAGTCGGTTTTTCTATAAAAGATTTTTAATGAGGCATCATTATGAAGTGTATCTATAAATGTTGTACCATTTTCTTCTATTAGGTTTTTGTACACCAGGTATTTCTTAGTTGAAGTTTTTAAATGGACACACAATTAGTCATAGACATACAAAGAGGAGTGTTATGAATATTATGTAAATATTAATATCTCCCCATAATCCTCATGACCTCCTATAGTCGTCATGGAGTTGATTTATCCTCATATTGTATAACTATGCATATAAATAGAAGGTATCACTTCATGCTTGAGATAGAGAATAAGAATAATTCTGTCTTGTTCTCTAATTCTCTTCTATATCCTTCTCCTCCTTTAATTTCATAGCATCCCTAATAATAACTAAAGAAGACTAACATATCGTTCCACGCTAAATAGTTTTTTATTTATACAATAAAACATAATTAATATAAAGCCCTGGTTCACGTGGTCACTTAGAAGATGCGATAAGAATTAAATCAACAAAAAGCGCGCACATGTTGCCTAAAGAAAAATAATGCGTGGAAAAGATGAAGATTAAAGTAAAAGAAAGTTGATCGGTAACAATAATAATTAAGACTAAATGTCTATACTAGATAGTTTTTATTTATAAAATAAAACATACTATTCATGTTACTTAACATAAAAGTTAGATAATTGATTTTTGAATATTAAAAAAATTAGTTAAGTTATTTATTCATAATATAGATGGGTGATTATTTTACTCAAATAAGCTCAATCATTCGCATTAAAACTACTCATTTATAAAAATACTCACAATATATGTAAATTTGTAATCCATGAGAACAATTAACAGCAAACATTATGAATATGAGGGATAAAGTAATTAATATTAAAGGCTAATATATTTAAAATCAGAATAAACCTTTCATTCTATCTCATATGTTAAGAAAAGAATGAGATAATTAGTATAATGCCCTGCTTCGCAGACTGAGGATGCTGTAAAAAGTAAATCTTGACTTTACAAGTTATATTAGTCCTCAGTGGCAGGTATGAATATGAAAAGTTGTTCACACTTTTCTTTTATTTTGACCTGAAAAAGTTGTTCACACTTTGGGGACCTTGGGACTTACGTTTTTAATGTATAAAAAAACTTAATGTCATTATTATTTACAACTTTTCACATGAACCTTACGTGTCAACTTTCAAAATTCACAAATTCTTCCACAGAAATTTACAATTGATTTTTTTTACACCAATTGAGTTGTAAATTAAACCAGCATAACGATTTACAATTCCTTTTCTTAAATTTACAAGTATATATTCCTTAAAAAATTCACGATTCAAAGTACATACAATTGAGTTATATGAATTAAACTAGTATGACAATTTACAAGTCTTCCTTAAATCTTCGTCCAAAGATTTATTATTCAACAATTATTAAAAACAAAAATAACATTGAAGTTGTTGTGAATTTATATAAGTGTGGATGCTCATAAAACTCTTTGAATTCTTCTTAGCATTCTCTTCCGCTAAATGCCAAATTCCATAACCTCCCACCCTTTATGATTCTTCATAGTTAATGACATAAAATCCCATAAGCTCCTAATCAATGGCTTGTGAGGAGTTTCATATGATTAATGTCATCATGTGTGCCTTCATTTCTTTGTAACCTTGTGTTTGCATTTTAATGGCTGTGGACTTATAAATAGAGGCAATGTACAAAGTGATTGAACACACATGTGAATGAGATATGCTTCCTTGTTTCATCTCTCAATTTCTTGATCTACTATTCTTTTCTTTTACTCTCAAACTCTTTCATTTAATAAGACATTATTAACACGAGGCTCTACCAAAGACGTATTTTCTTATCGTTGTCTTAACATTTTCTTCTATCTTCATTTACCATATCTTTATATAATATATCAATAATAATCTTAACCATCATATGAAATTGAAGGTAACACTTCTTGCAGATTGTTTTATACATTGGGTTCCATGGCTACGATTGGAGGTTATTATTATTTTATCATCATTATATTATTATTTACCTTTTCATTTGTTATATTCTTTTATTATTTACATTTCAAATTGTTATATTATATTGTTTTATTTACGCTTCATTTATTTATTTATTTAATATTTTTATTTTATTATTTTAATTCTATTATTATTTACATTTATATATTAAGTTGTTTCATTTTATTTACATTTCATTTATTTATATTATTTATTTACAATTATTTATTTATTGTTCTTATAATTTACATTTATGATATTTACTACTATTGTTGTTATTGTTTATTATTTTCCATCTTTTGTTACTTATATTCATTCATATTGTGATATTTATCCTACTATATTTATACTTATTTATTGTTTTATTTATATTTATTTATACTACTGATGCATGCTCCCTCTATATAATTTATGTTATTATATATAATTATACAATGTATTTATATTATTATTTATATTCAATTAAAAATTTAAATTTATTGAATTTATTTTATTACAGTATTATTTTAATTTAATAACCAGCAACCAAGATATTTTTGTAATTGTGATTGAATGACTTGAAGCTACATCACTATCATAACAGTTCTTTTACGGAAGAACACTATGGGTACTAGTAAATGGCAAGAAAAATTATGCCATTTGAATAATCAAATTGCTACAAATATCAAAACCTTAAAGGCTTAATATTCAAACATCAAAGTTTGGTAGCTTTTAAACATTTTATTGTTGGTCCAAAAGACCAATGCTTGGAGGAAGTGATGATCTACTATTGAAATACAAAAAGATAATGGTCATGATCATAGTATTGGATAGATTAACAATTGAAAGTTGAGCCTTCTAATTGCACAAAATTATAAGAAAATGTTACAATATGACCGGAACTCATATAAAAAAATACATATCAATATATTGGAAAAGGTTAAATTGGTTGGTTATGAAACCATAAATAATCATTAAATTTATATTGTTGTATAATAATATATGTTACTTCCTGAATAACTATATGTTACAAAATTAATATAGTTCATGAAGAATTAGTTTAGTTCATGAAGAACTAATGTAAATTTTTAATTTATGGGCGAAAAGAGAATTGATGATGAAAATTAAGGCCCATAAATCTATATTAGAATTTTGATTTACTCAAGTGTCTAAAGATGATATCTCAATTGGATTGAAATCCAAAATTGTATGGAAGTCTTGAAGTACAAATACTTTCAAGTGAAATACACTTGATAAGAAAATCATGTTTATATGATTCACAATTGAGGGGAGATCATTAGAATACAAGTATGAGTTAATTTTGTATATATTTCTATTTATAAGAGGAGATTGTTAAGCCTTTTGATCTCTCAAAATGAATGTCTTGTTAAATGTCATATTGAGATTTTAAACCAATACGTTATGAAAATTGAAAAGTTGTTATTGTAAACCAAGAGTTTACTAATCTAAACAAGTTTATTGTTAGCATGACTTGTTTGATCATCCGAGTCATATATAAGATGCAATATAATGTCAAAAATCATGTGTTGACATTTATTGAAGAGCCAGCATATGATTTATGAAGAATATCCTTTGTAACATCCTTATTTTTTTGAAATTATAATTAGTTGCTGTTAGATCTTAAATTAGTTAGAGGATAAAGCAAATCAAAATTTAAAAGAATAATAAAATTCTGATTTATTTATAAAAGAATAAATATAATAAACAATGATAATCATTTATATATGTGTAAATTTATTTAATTATTAAAATAAGTAAAAAAAATATTTTTTTGAATAAACAA
>JANTPZ010143901.1:0-24585 GCA_025593235.1 Vachellia pachyceras | reverse complement strand
TCGCCCCGCTGAGTGGCCGCAGAATCCCTATTTCGTTCCCAAATCCGAAGCTGAGAAAGACAAAACGATCCGAGAATCATCACAGAAATGCGCCGAGGTTTGGCGGCGCAAAAGGAAGATCGTGTTCGTGTGTCTGTGCTGTGAAAGGCGGATCGTCGAAGGGGAAGAAGATTGTCCGTTCTTCTAAATCTTCTGGTTCTTTCCTTCTCCCTGATCTGAATCTTCCTCAGTTGATCCAAGAAGAACCACACTAGGATAAGCAAGAAGCGCCTACACCCACGTTCCTTCTCAGCGCGTTATGATGACGGGAGGGAGGAATTGCTGCTGTTCTATCATTCATCTTCCTTTCGATGCAAATTGGGTACTGGTGAAAGAACGATTCAGATATGTCTCTGTAAAGCGGTTTTGGTTTCGTAGGTGATTCTGGGGTTTACTGCTATATTCTTTCGATTTAGGAAACTACAGAATGAGTTATTAACTGATTGAATGAATGATTGATCAAGGGTCATACCACATCATTAACTTCAACCCTTGGTTAATTAATTAATTAATTGTAAAGTGATCAATTTTGCGTTTATCAAGTGAGCTACATGAGTATTCTTTTCTCTTCTGGTTTCTTTTCTCCATAGTTGTGGCTGAGTATTCTTATTCCTTATGATAGGAGCATATATTACATTTATTAAGATGCTCCATAGTCTTTTTCCTTGAGTGGAAGGGAAAATGTATTTAACAGTTTATGATAGGAGCATATAATAATATATGATTCACTTTGTAACGTATATTACATTTATAAATAGATAAAAATTTTGAAAACAGGCAGTGAAAAATTTATTGATATTTAAACCAATTCATGAAATTAAATTAAATGTACCGCTTTCTCAATAATCACAATTTTCAGGACTTTTAAAATTCATATTTTAATATTTGGACTTTCCGAATAATCACGATTTTTAATATTATCTCCAACAAATATCTTTTCTTCTCTCTGATTTTTCCAAAAAAATTAAAATCTACAAAATTGTTGAAAAGATAAATAATTAAAATATAAAAACCATACAGTTTATAGGTCAAAATGTGGCTTACCTCCAATTCCATACGAATATAGGAATTCATTTTATTTTTGCAAAAGTGAAGATTCGGTGCTTTAACTTAATGCAAAGTGAAGGTTCAATTTCATTCTTTCATTTTCAAAGGTATCTTTTTAGTCTTCTAATCTTAGTAACGATGTTAGTCTCAAATGATGATATTTTGTAAGAATTATTATTTTTATGAAAAGTGAAGTTAACATGTTAACATTTGAGAATATTTTGTTAACATTTAAAATTTTAGTGTTAGCATTTTTTGTGTTAAATCACTATTTTGTATTAGTGAAAATAATGATATCAAGAAATAATTATGTAAAATAGATTATATTTTAAATTTCCAAGTTTTGAGATTAATTTAATGATTAAGGTGCATCTAATATTCCAAGTTCTGAAATTTAAGGATTAAGCTCTTGTAGCAATTACAATCTAGACGAGGCCTTACAAAGTCTGCAACATGCCCTTTTTGGGTGCAACTAAGAAGAAACTCCTATGCACATGCTTCTATACTGTGTTAATGCTCAAGAATGATGGTATTCGTTGGTTAGCCCCTCCTTCCACTCCTTGTAAGGAGAGAATTCCTCCTTATGGTTCATATTTATAATTTTAATTTTAGGAAAAATGTTACTTATCCCACCGCGTACCTAAATACAAATCACTTTTATAATTTGACTTATTTCCAATCTTACTTCTCCATAAGTCCTTCTGCAAATAAGTTACTTATCCTAGTGTTCCCAAACGGGCCCAATGACAGCCTTGAGGATCTCACCGTACTTCTGAAAATGCTCTCTCATGGCGTCCTTGCAATTCTCCCAAGCCAATCCACCAACAAACACCTTGGTGAGCGTGGTATCGCCGAACTGATCGCCGCCGCGGCCGTTGGAGTTCAAATTAGATGCAACATTCACCGCCATCTACGGCATTGTTCTCTGATGAAGGAATCAAATCGGCGATAGATCCAGCGGAAAGAAGTATTGGTACTGTGCACGTTGGGGGATGAGAAAATGAGAGAATGGTCAATGTAAAGAGGGAAGAAGGGGGATTAAATAAGAGGGAGAGGCCAGAGAGGCGGAGGTAGAGACAGATAAGAGCATGGTGGTGAAGGAAGAACGGATTATTAGGCAGTGAGGAGCGTGATCACACACACACACATATACATGAGAAAATGCAGATCGACACCACACCGATTCACTCCTCTTGTGACTGTGTTGTCTCTTGAGAATTTTTGTTATTTTACCATTTCTCATACCATATCCAATATTATTCACAAGAGTTCCCAAGAGCATCAATCGCTGGTCTTTATTGATGCAACTGAGACTAAGAGAGAGTGATATCATTAGTATGATTGGGGTTAATAATAATGCTCGAATCTCAATCCTCAAATCACTTGTTCCACTGATCTTGGTGGTGGTGGTGGTGCTTATTGCAGCAGGAGGATTCATGATGACCACGATGATGTCTCTTTGCCTGTTTGAAAAATAGTTTGGAAAATGCATTTATATTTGGATAAACATTAAATTCAGAGTGCATTTATTCTGTCAAAAACGAGTTTTTTCTCAGAATGTATTTTGCAATAAAAAATTATCAAACGCTGGAGTTTACAATCTAACGGATTTTTGGGTACGAAATGCATTTTACAACCTCAAAAATGGTTCCCAAACTGGCACTTAGTGTTAAAAAGTGGTGACTTTGAACAAAGTTTAATCATAGTACCCTTATGAGTTTATGACCTAAGGATCAGATGGTTCGAGAAGAAAAACACGTGATTGACCTTTTTGGCCTCTTATGTTGGGCCCCTTTGGGAACACAGTTGTCACGTCCTAAAATTTAACATGAGAGATCTCTCAACTATGGAGCTACATGATGACCAGTTGTACATTGCGTTATTTGGCATTAAACTTGTGGAAGGTGAGATCTCTCAATGTTTGTCTAAGGTTCAAAAAGCAAGTGATTAAGCTTTCTCAAGTCATAACCAAATTAATATCCTCATTTAACATGCACAATCTCTTGCTACAGTTAAAAGAAAATACTCATTACGCACAACCTTAATACGACAATGCTAGGTTAGTAACTATATCTCTATATTACCAACAAACCATCCATTTGATTACTAAATTTCAAGTCTAACATAATTTCATCTAAGTCCTACAATTAAATTAAATCTCTCAAGTTTAATTCAATTGGACAAATCAATCTAAGTGGTGGTCAATCAATTAGAAGCATTAGGCATAAGATAAAATTAACATATAATTGTCACTAATCACCAAAGAGAGTATTATCCAATCTCAATCCATGCAATGATTCAAAATAATCCTAGTACAAATTACTTCATCCACTCAACATCTCAGCAACAGGAGCAAGGCATTGAGAAATTAAATCCATTGAGAGCAAGCACAAAAGAAACAATAGTGATAATGATGATAGTGAGAATCCCTTGTGCCTTCACTGTCAGCCGTGACCCTTCTAACAAGCCCAGCCGATGCCTTCTGTGCAGAAACCCAGAACCCGTGCAGCTGACCCACTTCTGCACAGATGACGCAATCAGCTCCTTCGTCTCTGTTTTGCGTTCTATGTTCGTTCCTTTCTCCTCTCAGCGCCTCTCCTTTCAGCTCCCGAACCAGCGACGCCTCCAGCTCACCGCTGCAGCTTCCTCTCTGTTGCTCAGGACGACCCTCCTCTCTCGACGCCTTACAGCTTCAGCTCGGTGACGGTTCTCTCCTTCTCAGTTTCCGCTTCCCTCGTCGTCTCCTCCGCACAGCAACAGAACAGAGGAAGACGACCCACGCACGCCACCAGCTCCTCTTTTTTTGTTTTCGCAATGTTCAGCTCTTAGGTCTCCCTCTTCCAGCTGCTGCTTCAAACGACGCCGTTAGATTCCTTTACTGTAACATTGAATTAAAAAAAGAAATATAACTAAAGTAATAGTAATAATAAGGAATAACAAAACAACATGAACCACTTTTTATTCTTTTCTTTAATTCTAAATGTTTCTAAGATTAATAAAATTCCCCAAATCATGTTATAAATTCATATTTTGTCAAAATCACTCATAAACCTTTTTATTTTACATTAATAACTCCCCAAATGTATTAAAATATATCTCAATTTATATTAAAAATGGGGAGTTATCACACCCCCACACTTGCATCAAATCTTATCTTCAAGATTTTAATTCTTAAACCACCAAAGAAAACAATAGAAGCAAGATTTAAAAGTGAAAATGCAAAACTTGGAAACAATTCAAACTTTCAACAATCAGGTCTTCATATAAATCATTTCCACTTTCTAAAAATGCAAGTAGTAAGGCAAGTCATTTGATTAAGATAAAGGACAATAGAACATCCCTCACTAGTCATGTAATACACTCTTCTCTCAAGACAATAAGGCCTTGTGTTTCACTCAATTCCACCTATTGTAACCCATCTACCATAGGCTTGTTTATCATCTCAATCTCCACTATTATTATCCCAATGCATACACAAATCAAAAGGACTTTGATGTGTTATAATGAACAAGGTAGGATAATGAAATGAAAATGGCAATAAATGTATACTTTAATTAGTGCTAAATATTTCAATAAAACTCAAAATGAAGGAAGGGAAAACAAACAAGTCACAAACTATCTCTTTCTCTTCTTCTCTTCTTTTTTCTTCTTCTTTTTTTATTTTTGTTCCTTTTTTCTTTTTTTTCGTTCTTTTGTTCTTTTTTTTTATTTTTTTCTTTTGTTTGTTTTTTTTCATAACTACGCTTTTTTTTCTTTCACAATTAACAAATTCATATCAAACAGAATTTTTTTAGCACTTACTAAAATAGCAAATGAAGAGTAAATGAAAAGAAATCACGTCACCTCAAGTAAAGGGCTATTTAATCCAAAAGAAAGTTTAGGCTCAAATGGGTGAAACAAAGGATTTTCATGTGTTAAGGTAGGACATTTGGCCAAACTAGCTATGAAAATGAATGCCTCAATCATTTTTCTGCATGCAATAGGGATTTAAAGCTTCAATAGAGATTCAAGACAAGTTCTACAGATGAAGCTACAATCAGTGTACTCCCTCTTGAAAGAATTAAAATTAGGCTCAATACCTCACAGGTCTTTGATATCCTACAATCGTTCATCTAAACCAAAATCTTTGCATGTTTACTAACATTCCTAGAAAACAAAATTGACTTATACTCCAACTCAATCATTTCAAATCACACCAACTTTGACAATGTTAACAAACAAAACCCAACTTCCAATTTTTTTAAAAATTATCACAAAATCAATCAAAAGCTTTAGGACAAGTGATACAATGTCAATGGTACCCTCCCCCACACTTAAATGTCACATTGTCCTCAATGTAAACATATAACAGCAAGTAACAGAAAGTGAGGAAGTAACCAAATCCAAATATAGAAGCTTATATGCTCACCATATCAATATAACAATAAAGTGCATTCTAATACTCATGATCAAGCATCTATCACATGCAATTTAAAAATATAACCAGCACTCATTTTCCAGCACATGCTACCAACGGTGAATGAAACAAATCAAAGTAAAAGTGGAATTAAACTCCCCTTTCTTCTTGCTCCACATCTCCGTTGCTTTTGATTCGTGATATCAGAATGGATCACATGATCTAGAGTTGCGAAAGGTCCTACAAAACAAAAACATAAGTCAAATAAAAACCTTGGGTTGCCTCTCAAGAAGCGCTTAGTTTATAGTCTTTAGCTTAACTCTTCATGTTGGTTACTCTCCATTAGCGAAATGGATGGTGGACACCATCTTATCCACATCTTCGCCCCAGTAGTGTTTCAATCTTTGACCATTAGCTTTGAATCGTTCCCCTTTATCATTCTCCAGCTCCACATCACCGAAAGAATAAGCTTGAACCACCTTGAATGGGCTGGACCATCGAGATTTAAGCTTTCCAGGAAACAACCTCAGCTTGGAATTATAAAGAAGGGCTTGTTGACCTGGCCCAAATTCTTATGGATGATTTTCTTGTCATGGGCCCCTTTTGTTTTCCCCTTATATAGCTTTGAGCTCTCATATGCATTAAGATGAGATTCTTCCATCACATTGAGTTGAAGGAGCTTCTTTTCTCTCATAGCTTGGGAATCAACATTTAGCTTTTTAATAGCCCAGCAAGCTCCATGCTCCAACTTTACAGGCAAATGGCATGCTTTTCCAAAAACCAAGTGGTAAGGGGACATTCCAATTGGAGTTTTGTAAGCTGTACGATAAGCCCATAATGCACCATCCAACTTAATGGACCAATCCTTTCTAGTTGTGCCAACCACTTTCTCAAGGGTGTTTTTGATTTCCTGATTAGAAATTTCTGCTTGGCCATTTGTTTGTGGATGATAGGGTAGTGCTACCTTGTGCTTGACTCCATATTTCTTCATCAAGGCATGGAATTTGTGCTTGCAAAAGTGGAATCCATCATCACTAACAATTGCTCTCGGTGTACCAAACCTGGTGAAAATGTTCTTCAACGGAAGGACTTCAACGGAAGGCTTCAACGGTTTACTCAAGGCATCAAGTGGTTCAACAATTCGTGGCCTTGAATGAGGTAATGATTCCAAGTGGAAAACTTCTTGAACTCTTTCATCAACTTCTACAAAGCTTTTCTCTCCAATCAAAACTACCTCTAAAGGGTCTTTCATCATGGAAACATAAGAGTGTTATTGACCAATATAATCCAATAGGTCAACGAAGGAGCAATTGGCAGAATCATCGTGGAAGTTTGAGGCCTTTGGCATGTTGATTATCACTTTTTTATCATCAACCCTCAAAGTGATTTCACCCTTATCTACCAATGAGAGTTCTTGCAGTGGCTAAGAATGGACGTCCAAAGATAAGAGGAATATTCTAATCAACGTCACAGTCTAACACAATGAAATCCACGGGAAAAATAAACTTGTCCACTTTAACTAGGACATTTTCAATGATTCCTCTAGGTTGAGAAGTGCTACGATCTGCAAAGAGAAGGGTGACAGTAGTAGGCCTTGGTTCTCCTAAACCCAATTGGTTGAAAATGGTAAGGGCATCAAGTTCACACTTGCACCTAAATCACAAAGAGCTCTACCACAGAAATTTGGCCTAATATTATAAGGGATTGAGAAACTTCCATGATCCTTAAGCTTAGGAGGTAACTTTCTTTGAATAACTGCACTACTTTCCTCAGTTAATGCCACAGTCTCGTATTCACTGAATCGACGCTTCTTAGATAAAACATCTTTTAGAAACTTAGCATAGTTAAGCATACTCTCCAATGCTTCAGCAAACAGAATGTTGATGTGAAGTTGTTTGAACATTTCTACAAACTTCTTGAATTGAGAGTCTTCTTCCTCCTTCCTGAATCTCGGAGGAAAAGGAAGTGGAGGCATCACAGCAGAAGTGGGTATCTTTATCTTCCTCTCCTTGATCATCTCTTGTTCCAATTTCTTGCCTCTCACCACATCATCTTGCCTTTCTTCAGCTTGCTTCCTTTTCTGAGTCTCTTCCTCTTCCATCACAACTTATTCACCAAGAGAGTCTTCACCAACAGTTTCCTCAACCCTTCGCTCATTCACCTTTGAGGTGGACATAACAGAGGTAGGCAAATCAGGTAGCACCTTGCCACTTCTCATATTAATTGCATGGCATTCCTCTTTTCCTTCTCTCTTGGGGTTAGGAACAGTAGTCCCGGGAAGTCCACTTCTTGGTTGTTGTGAACTTAAGTGTGAAGCAATCTGGCCCATTTGCACTTCAAGATTCTTGATTGCCATGTCATGAAGACAACGATGCTTACTGTAATATCCGTATATTCATGTGAGTGGAAATAGAGGGTAAGCCGGTAAATTATGTGATGATTTAATGCCATGAATGTGAAAATATAGAAAGGAAAATGCCTCTAGACAAGAAAGATATGACTGACTAAGACCCCAGTCTTAAGGATTTTAAGTAAGAATGACCCAGGACAAAATGGTCATTTGGCTTAAATGACAAGGGTAAAATGGTCATTTGATTAAAAAGGCTTATGGCATAAAATGTCATCAAATAATAAGGACATTTTGGTAATTTGGTCAAAAGTCAACCAAAAAGTCAAAGTTGGTCAAAAATGTCAAAAGTCAACCAAGGGTAAAGTTGGAATTAAGAAAAAGTAGAAAAGTGATGGCATTTTGGTAATTAAGAAAGAAGTAAGAAGGTAGTGGCATTTTCGTAAATAAGTGGAAGTAAGACAATGTAATGGCATTTTCGTAATAAAAGGGTTATGGAGTTAAGGACGACTGAGAACTAATTATTTGAGGTAGCAAGAGTTCTCAAATGCTGGAGACCCGAACTGAGAAAAGTTTATTTGGGTCATAAAATATTTAATAAAATTATTACCCGGTATCCTATAATGGCAGTTTCAAAGTACGGAGAACAACAGTGCCCAAAAGCTCCGAAAAAGGATTTTCTTAGAAAATTAATTACGGAAAATCTGACAAGAATTCTGAGGAATGGAAAAGGGCGGGAGTATTAGAGAAAAATATAGAAATTTTCCATGCCCTTAAGTCAAATTGGCCGCCGGAAGCACATTTTACGGTGTTGCATGCAAATCGAGGAACCCTGACAAGTTACGAGGGAAACCCGGAGATGCTTTGGGACTAAGGCATGATGCCACCTAGGCAAGGAGGCCTAGGGAATGGCACCACATGAGAGAGAAAGTCTCCGAAAAAATAAAAAAGATAGTTACTTAAGTAAAGGTTACTTTACGGAAATGCGTGCCCGGATCAAGTAACTGGACGGGCAGAGTCCCAATCAGCCCAACCAAGACTTGGAGGCCAAGTTAAGAGTAATCATGACAACTTTTTCACTCACCACATGAGCTTGACAAGTGGCACAACTCCTTCCATTAAGATCAAAACTTGGTGAGCAAGTTTTAATCTAAACCCTTCATCATTTCAAGAGCACTTTTAATACATTATTCCTCCATTTTCCCTTCCCAAAACCGTCACTCCTCCCTCTCTCTTTGGTCTGAAATTTTCCTCTCCCTCCCAAGCTCCCAAGACTCCATTTTTGCTCTCACAATGAAGAAGAAAGAGCACACACACAAGGTAAAGTCCTAAGCAACCTCCTTTCTTGTAACTTGCAACCTCTTTCACCTTCCTAATAGTTTGATTTCTTGAAGGAGTCTCTCTTTTTGAAGATGAGAGGCAAGGGTTTCAAAAGGTGAAAATGGAAAATGAGAGGTTTTTAAAGAAACAAAAGGTTGCAAACTCTTCTTCAAAGTAGTAAAGAGTGTTTGATGGTTGTTATTGTTGTTTTGGTTGTTGTTGGGAGTTGTTGAAACTTTGGAAACCATGAGTTTATGGGGAGATGCTGTCCATTTGAAGTCTTGAAGAGGGAAAATGTGTTTGAGTATTTTGGTGCTTGAATCATGATTTGGAAGCAAGAATACACAAGTATTCATAAGCAAAAGTTGAAAAATCCAAGAACCCTTCTTTTTCTGTTTTTTCGAAAATCTGTGAAAAATAGAAGGAGTGAGATTTTGATAATTATAATGGTTCCAATGGCTTCAAAATGAAGTTTTGTGTAGGGTAAAAATAAGAAAGGGGTTTGAGAAGCCTTAAGGGCCATAAAAATCAAGTCTTGAACTTATAAGTGTCTTAAAAATGTAACAAGGGTCTTATTGCGTTTTTTTGAAAAGTTCTTGCATGGGTGATGATATGAGGATAATGGACATGTATTTACATGATCTTTAGGAATTTGAGACCTTCAAGAGCCCATTTGGAAGGATATTCAAGAGAGCCCTAAGGTGAAAAAGAGAAAGCTAAGATCTTGAGGTAGCAAGATTACTGAACCAAACTTGTGTTTTATGAAACTTTGTTGTGAATGGTGCATGATTTTTGTGATGAATGAAGTGAATGATATGTGTATGAAATGTGATCTTGATTGCTATGGCCATATGCATATCTAAAATGTAGTTTGAATATGTCACATATTATATGCTCATACACTTGTTTTAAAGTTGAATATGCTCATTCACAATGATTCTGTTTAGTTAGTTTTGCTATTGGGATTTCAAAATCTCATTATCCACCAACTAACCATGTAGGAGGAGGCTCAAGCAAAGGTAAGGAAAATATTATTGATGGTTGAAGATGATATATTTGCTTGAGGAAATTTGGTGTAAATATTTTGACGGTTGCCATTCATTTTGCAAGTGGTTAAAGTTGTAACCTTTAAACCCCTACATGAAGAAGCAAGTAAACATGTGATGATGCATGCATGAAAATGGACTAGGTAAGCTAAAGAATGGCAAGAAGTAACCATGCATGAGAAAAGGATTGATTATGAACCAAAATGAGGTTTTGGTAATTTTTTTTTAAAAAAAAGTTAGGTTTCAAAATCAAGGGATTCCAAAGACCCTGAAAACTGACATGTTTCAAATGGCAATTAAAAATAGCAAACGAGCTCCGATTGAGCTGAAACTTTCCAGTTAAATACTATACATCCTGAACTTTTCAGTTTTCAGAATTTGGATGTGTACATTAAGAGATATGATTTTCCAAAGTTAAGGGAAAAACTGGAAAAACTGTCAGTGACCATTTGGACATTGCCATGGCTTTGGAATAAACTGATTCAAATGGGCAAGAATTGGAGCCAATGATTATTTTCACCCTAAAGTTCACTTAATAAGAAAAATTTAGAAATTCGAATCACTCAATTTCGATTTTTCTAGAATTAATTATGCTTTATCCAAGTTGCGCCAGAAATTTGGAAAAATGACCCGTGAACAATAACAACGTTTTTCTACGTTTTTGAAGATACAAGTTCAAAATTTTGGGTCAAATTTTAATATCTAAGGACTAAGAGTGGTTCAAAAGTGATCTCATACAAGCATATAGGGGGAAAATAGGAGGTGTTACACTTACTAGGCCTTCTTGACCTTTGAGAAGTTGCCTCAAAAGCTTATTTGTCTCAGAATCACTCTCTTTGGCCTTTTGAGAATAATCAAATCCCGATGGTGAAGTTTGTTTACTAGTTGAAGCATAATGAAGAGGTGGATTCTCACTAGGTCCAGTCTTCCAAGAAAAATTGGGGTGATCCCTCATACCCTTATTGTATGTTTAAGAATAAGGGTTGCCATGTGGATACCTCTGATTGTTGTTATTCAAGTAATTCACCGATTCCATAGTGTGATGACAATCCCATAAGAATGGGCTTTCCCACAAATTTCACAAGAGATACTTGGAGCTTGAATGGCATGAACACTCCTCGAAGAGTTTTTCTCTATCTTCATTTCAAGTTGATCGAATCTCTTCGCTATTGCTTCAAGTTAAGCAGCAATGTCTTTGGATGAATTGGAACCACTTGAAGGAGTTGGTTCCTTGTATGACCGATAACTAAAGCGTGCTTTGTTCGCTTGTTGTAGACTACTATAAGAAATGTCCTCATACAATTGTTGAATATCAGCAACCCTCATCTTGCCAATTCCACCGTTGGAGGCATTGTTGAGCATATTTGAAGTAGCTACATCCAATCCGGCCGTAAATGCTTCAAGTAAGACATAAGTTTTCTGCTCATGATTAGGATAGTTGCGCCACATCTCTTTAAACCTTTCCCAAGCCTCATGAAAAGCTCTCCTGGTGCTTGTTGAAAACTCAAAAGTTCAGCCCTTTGAACAGCTCGTCTACCCCTTGGAATAAATCTTGCCTTGAATTTAGCTACCAACTCATCCCAAGTAGTGATGGAATTGGGTTGTAGAGCTGTAAGCCACACTCTTGCCTTTTTGTCCAGTGACAAAGGAAAGAGTCTCAATCTTAAAGCATTAGGAGTCACGCCATGTTGCTTGAAGTTTTCACACACTTGCACAAAACGTGCTAAATGCTCAGTAGGATCCTCATGATGATTCCCGGAAAATGAGCCAATCATTTGGAGCATTTGAAGCATGACCGGCTTCATCTCAAAGTTTCTGGCGGTAATGACTGAAAACTGGATACTGAATTGATAAGTGGTATAGTTTTGCTCTAGGTACTCATCCAATGTACGATCCATGTCATCGTCATTACGATATGCCATGTTGTAAAGTTGATTTGGATGTAGCGGGATGGGCTGCTCATGTTCAAGAATGCGAGGAATTTGAGGAGTTTCAGTCACAATATCAAAATCCTCAGATAAATAGTCTTTAACAATCCCTTCACGCACAATCTCCAAATTGGTTTGCATAAGACACGATGGTACCTATAAGCAAGAAATTCAACAACACAGTATCAAACTTATCAAAACAAGAAAGAAAATGAAAATGCAAAAAGAAAGAAAAAGGAAAATAAAACTCAATCGTAACCAATAACACAATAGCACCAACTAACTCTAATGACTTATGCCGTAGTCCCCGGTAACGACGCCATTAACTTGTTCGCATTCTAGCTTACCGCAAGCGTATGGGTCGCAAATAGTATAAAAATATCATTCACACAAGGACTAGCGCACAAGAGAGATAACCAATGCAATCACGCAATCAATTAGGTTGAGTGAGTCAATTGAATAATTGGTGTCCTAAAAATTTACCAAATTCGATAAAAGAAATAACAATAAAATGACAAAAGCAAATTGAAATTTTAATTTGAAGATTAGGGATGCATAAGATTATTTTTCACCATTGTAATTCATGAGAATTAAATACATAGAACTCTATTAGTGATTAAATGACATTATATGTTTGTCTAAGTTCAAAAAGCAAGTGATTAAGCTTTCTCAAGTCATAACCAAATTAATATCCTCATTTAACATGCACAATCTCTTGCTACAGTTAAAAGAAAATACCAAGGTATAGAAACTCGGACTGGTGACTGAACCGGACAAGGTAGTAGGTCAAGGGTTAGTGGGTTAGATCGGAGTCAAACCGGGGGTCAAACCGGTGAGTAATAAAAAATTAAAAAAATTTAATTAAAAAATTAACTTAGATTTTCATTAAATTTATTCTTATTTAACAGACAATTACTAGATTGTCCCCTCAATTATTGCCAAACTCAATCAGATTATACACAGCACGCCATTTCATAATCCGATTTGACTAAAAGTTCAAAAAATTAATTAACTTTAATTAAAAAATTCAAAGAAACCTTGTGCCTTCATAGATAGGCCACCCCCAACTCGTTTTTCCATGCACATAATTAATGCCTTATCCTTCCCAATACACTTCACCACTCTCGTGTTTGTATTTGCCTTTTGGCAGAGCGTACAGCCTCCTGCTTTCTTTCACCACTTCTTACGTATTCACAGTTTGACTCCTCCTTCCTCTTCTTTTCATACAGTCTCTGCCATGCCCATCCTCTCCTGGCTCGATTCCTGCTCCACCGCCACGGCCACGCTCCCTTCAACAATGAAGCCATCGGCTTCTGATGAAACCACACCACTTGCTCCGACCCACCTTCTTCATCCAGCACTAGTTGTACTACCAGCACTCTCCACATTAACCTCTCTGTCCAGAGCCACCCTTCAGTTTGCTCTCTCCAGAAGCTTCCCTCCCCTGGCTTCCGCTACCTTGTTTCTCAACATTGCCTTGCTTCTCCACACCCCTCTTACCCTCTCGCCTATCTCGCCGTCCACGAGGACCTCTCTACGCCGCATCTTCCCACCAAATCACAGTCTACGACCTCCGCTCCTTCGCCTCCTAGTATTCCTCTTCCGGTCCACCAAGGCCCTCACCTTTTGCAACGGCATGCTCTTCACCACTCACCAGGACACCAAATCCGAGTTTGGAAGCTACTTCAAAATAACAAAAAATACCAGATGGTCACCGCCCTTCCCACCGTCGACGACCATCTATGCTGTTTCCTTCTTCTTACTCCACCTTCCTCTGTCAGGGGCTTAAGATGGGGAGAACTTCCAGGATCTCATATCCTCTTTGCCTTTTCTTCTTAACAACTTGGTCGACCCCCAACTCGGCGAGTCAACCGAGTTACTACCGGGTTATGACGAGTTGGTGCAAGCTGGACCGAGTCGTCATAACCTGGGTTCAACCCCTCACTCGGACCGGATTGCCGGCCGAGTCGCCGGTTTCCGGCTTGACTCGGCTGGTCCGGTCCGAGTTCGCGAAGCTTGGAAAATACTCATTACGCACAACCTTAATACGACAATGCTAGGTTAGTAACTATATCTTTATGTTACCAACAAACTATCCATTTGATTACTAAATTTCAAGTATAATATAATTTCATCTAAGTCCTACAATTAAATTAACTTTCTCAAGTTTAATTCAATTGGACAAATCAATCTAAGTGGTGACCAATCAATTAGAAGCATTAGACACAAGATAAAATTAATATATAATTATCATTATTCACCAAAGAGAGTATTATCCAATCTCAATCCATACAATGATTCAAAATAATCCTATTACAAATTACTTTAGGCACTCAACATCTCAGTAACAACAGGAGCAACAAGGCATAGAGAAATTAAATCCATAGAGAGCAAGAACAAAAGAAACAACAGTGACAATGATTATAGTGAGAATCCCTTGTGCCTTCACTGTCAGCCGTGACCCTTCTAACTCAAGCCCAGCCGATGCCTTCTGTGCAGACACCCAGAACCAGTGCAGTTGACCCACTTCTGCACAGATGACGCAATTAGCTCCTTCGTCTCTGTTTTATGTTCTCTGTTCGTTCCTTTCTCCTCTCGGCGCCTCTCCTTTCAGCTCACCGCTGCAGCTTCCTCTCTGTTGCTCAGGACGACCCTCCTCTCTCGATGCCTTACAGCTTCAGCTCGGCGACGGTTCTCTCCTTCTCAGCTTCCGCCTCCCTCGTCGCCTCCTCCGCACAGCAACAGAACAGAGGAAGACGACCCAAGCACGCCACCAGCTCCTCTTTTTTTTTTTTTTCCGCAATGTTCAGCTCTTAGGTCTCCCTCTTCCAGCTGCTGCTTCAAACGACGCCGTTAGATTCCTTTACTGTAACATTGAATTAAAAAAATATACCTAAAGTAATAGTAATAATAAGGAATAATAAAACAACATGAACCACTTTTTATTCTTTTCTTTCATTCTAAATGTTTCTAACATTAATAAAATTCCCCAAATCATGTTATAAATACATATTTTGTCAAAATCACTCATAAACCTTTTTATTTTACATTAATAACTCCTCAAATGTATTAAAATATATCTCAAATTATATTAAAAATGAGGAGTTATCAATTTTCTATATGAATCTTTAAAAATTTATAATTTACAATCCACTCATTCAAATAATGTGTTCTAGGACTTATTTTAAATCTTAACATGTTTACTGAAGGCTTACCAAATTTCATGGGTAAAGAAGGTTGTTTGCCATGGAAATTCCCCTTCACAACATCACCACTAAACCTGAAAATTTTGCCAGCTTCAACAAATGCTAAAATCATATACCTCAACCACGGTATATCCACGAGCAAGCATATAAAATAATTATGGAATATTGAAACATTAAATCAGTGCGTTGAATTTTCAGAAAATCAACTTCCAATCCTATCACTATTTAATATTAATCTCATATTGCAAACCCACAGTTTAGAAACAAGTATCTATGCATGTCCACTATTCCTCATATTACATATTCAGAAGCTTAATTCAATGGCTCAAAGCATTAATAAACCCCTTTGATTCACCAACCTTAGAGCCCATATTGGAACCAACAAACCCCTGCTTTCTGACTCTTCATAGATCAACTTCCCGAGCCAAGAAATCTATCATTTCACCTCATAGTAATTCCCAAAACTCATATTTAACTTCAAACCAATAAACCCTAACACTTCCAGTCAGAAATGGTGGACAAATGGTACTGTTCATACCAGCAGGATCAGGAACGTCCAGAAAAATGGCATGAATGCTCAAATCAATTCAAGAAAGCTTTGGCCTTACTTATGGGTTGATTTAATTGCTGAAAATCATTTTATCACCCAAATTCCTCAACCTCCAAAAGTGAAACCACTCCAACAATGGCTGAGAGTGAAAAGACTGAGGATGAACAAAGAATGAAGAGACTCACCTTACTCAATAGCTCGGCTTACGAGCTCCAACGGCTTTTCCTCCGGCGAGTTCCATGGCGCGAGCGCACGACGTTCTCTCGCTCTGCTCTGTTCTTCCACCAGCAGAAAAATGAGGAAATGAAGATGACGATGAATCCAGAAGACCCTAGGGCTATCAAGTATATTGAGGGTGAAACGACCATTTAACCCTTCCATACTTTTTCGTTTTATAATTTGATCCTTCTCTGTTTTTAAGCATATTACAGTAATGGATAAGTACTTTTACGTAAGTCGGAGTAAATATGTAGAAGGAATTATTTCATTTTACAAAAATCACTGTTAAATGTACTATTAATTTTTCTAAACGAAATGCTAAATAAGCTCGTTGTCTTATGCAACATTGATAAAATGTGAAGCAATAATATTATAACTCATTGTATTTGGATAAAGGGGAGAAAATAACGAGAAAAGAAGGTGCATGACATTTATACGGCTAAAAATGCCCTTTTTTAATTTTTAACCCATTTTTTAAGTAATGCAATAAAATATAAATTCAAAAAAAAATATTAACACCGTCGAATTAAAAATGAAGGTTAAATTTAAATGAAATTATTTTTATATTCTATTTTAAAATATATTGAAAAAAATATATTTCCTAACAAATTAAAGTAATAAAAATAAACGTGTCGAAATGGTAATAATATCCTTACATCCTGAATTATTAAAATATATATTTTTTTAAAAATCTCTTTTTATGAGAGTTCTATCAATATAAAAAAATATAAGATCACTTTACATTTATAATAGTGTTATGCTAAGGAAGCCTAGTATTATAAACATGTTAAAAGATTGAAAATGCATAATATAATATACATATATGCACACACACGCAGTGTAAAACGGAATTGGTAAGAAAAATTGGAGAGGCGTACCGATGGGCAGCAATAGACTTATTGCAATTTCATGGAGGCCTCATATATATATATATATATATATATATAGATTGACTGAACAGACACATTTGGAGAGGCTGTTGGTCAAGAACAATGAACAGACTTAGAGCATTTCGTCCTGCACGTTTTTGTACTGTTGGCACGTAAAATTTTTTTGTAAAAAGCCCATCTCGGCAATTTATTGCACCTACAAGAAGAAAATCGTCAGTTTTCAATTACGCTAATTGCCTCATAATGACCTGTTGTGTACACAATGCCCACTTTCTTCTTCGCCCTTTTAACCCACCAAAATTATGGGATAGCTTATTAGCTTGTATACTCAAGTAATGTGAGACTTCTTTTAATTGACACACTATCTCTTTTTACAATAGTTATAACCCGTAGGCCTTTTTATTTCTATTAATATTATTTTATCTTTTTATAAAAAATAGAGGAGAAAATACAGGGTGGGAAAAAGTGGGATGAAAAAAAAATGGTGTATGTACATTTACAGTTTTACCCCCAAAATATTCCTCAATATTAAAAAGATTTTGGAGAGAAAACTACTCTCCCAGTACCTAACTTCGGTTTAATGATAGATGAACCTCATCTACAAGACTTAATAGGCTTAACGAAGTATTTAATATTTTGATTTTAAGTATATAATATTACCTCTGATTTTTTGTATAAGATCTAGTTAACTAATATGGGGAGATTAAGAAAATTAAATAAATTACTTTAAATTATTTATATTTATCACTTTTGAAAATAATTTATTGAAGTTATAAATCGATATTTAATTTAACAATACAAATTAGTACTTCGAAGCAATCATTTAATATATGAAATAATCAAGTAATTTATTTAACTTTTTTGAATTTTCTCAAATTAGTCAATTGATTCTTAGGATGATATTAAAATTAGTTCAACAAAAACCAGTATTTAATTAATGAAAAATGAATACAAATTCAGTAATTTGCAAAGAACAAATTGAAGCAATCCTTTTTAATAGGCGGCTGCATAAGTCGACATTTTACATTCTGTAATCTCTAGTATATACGATGGGATTCTATACGGAATATGAATCTCTAGATAAAATAATGTCTGAAGAAGAAAGAATACATCACCATATATGTTTTCATCTAGATAATAAAAGTGAAGAAGTGATAAAATTCGGAATTGAAAATATTTTTGTGATGTTAATTAGATTGAATAATTAAAAAATTATGCTAACATTTTCATAATAATTAGAAATATTTTTAATTGGAAATCAATATAAAATATGAATTATTTTATGGATCCGGTTCAATTCAAACTAAGCAATATAATTCAAAATAAGCAATATATATATAACATGTTTTAATTGTTATTAACCATCTTGCCAGCACATCATTAATGGATTTCAGGTTTCTATTAAAAAAATTCAACTGTCAATTTATGCCTTATTGTTTTTATAGCTTTCAATTCATAGTCAATGAAGTCGCAATTCATGGGAGTAACATGACAATTCAACTTTCATTGAATAAGTTGTCCTGCAGATACAGAGAAATCCTTCATCAATTGTTCAAATGATAAATTGTTAGTTACAATTTTTAGATCTAAAAACGATTAAGAAAAAAAATGAAGAAATATGCAAAAAAAATTATGTATATATATATGCTCTTCTAAAAGTATAAATTAAAATTGTGGTAAAAAAAACAAAGAATAAATTAATAAACTACGCATAGTTTTTAGTCTAGAAGTATAACTTTTAAGTAAAAATGTTAGTATAATTAATAAGAAGTTGATTCCTAACATATAATGTGCAAATTCAACTTCCTACTGTCGACATGAAAAGCCTTATTGGTTGGACGATCGATTATATTATACAAAGTGAAATTGAAGACAATTAAGCTAAATTTTTATTCAAGTCTTTTATGCATGTCTATGTTAACTAATTTTTTTACCTTCTCTTCCAATATAATAAAAACGTTAAAGAAATAACTATTTGAAAAAAATTAGGAAAAGAAGCAAAACTCTTAAATTCATCAAAATACTTGTAGCCAAACTTGAGAAATTATTATCACAGAGGGTAAATTAGAAAATAGAAGTTATTTTATGGGAATTTTTAATTATATATAGTTATTTTTTATAATATTCTTGATGGATTCAACGTATATGCTTTCAAAATAAAGAGTAGGTCTATGTAATATTTAAAACAATATAAGGGAGATTAGAATATGTTACTCGTAATAGTAATACATATTTAAAACATGTTTTCATTGATATTAAATTTCTTGCCAGTACATCATTACGGAGAACCTCATGCTTCATTTATTTAGCTAGCATATAGTTCAAACACTGCCTCTAATTTTAGAGCTATACCGAGTGCTTTGGTCAGAGAACCTATTCTAAAGCATAACTCCTCCATAACAAAAGGCAACACTTTCATTTAGAAGCTCTTGTGTTGGCACAAAGCCACTATTGGCTGCTGCACGTGAGGCATGAACACCAACATAGAACTTGCCATTGAAATTCGAAGTCCATTTGTTCCATGAGTTCTTGAAGTCGCTAGGGTTTGCTGAGTTAAACTCGCAATTGGCCGTAGGGTTGTTGTAGAATTGAACCCACACATAATCAAAGAGCCCAGTGGGAAGTGCCTTATCGAGAGATTTATCTGGAAAAGGACATTTTTACCTCCCTGGCTATGATCAGATAGTCTTCTTGCGAGATCATCAAAGTAGTCACGACTGACATTTTCAATGTCAAAATCTACTCCATCCAAAACAGCGTCGCCAAGAGGTCTTGAGTTGGATTGTCCACCCAGGAAGTTATTCCATTTGTAATCTGCTACGCCTCTTGCATCCTCAACCGATGACAGCGAGTACCTTCCCCAATAGGTAAACAAGACCTTCGGCCATGGCTGAGGGAACCGACGTGAGGCAAATTTGAAGAACAAGAATTAGAGGTAGATAGCTGAGTTTAGTACCCACCATGACAAAATCAGGTTTTGAAGTTATATCGAGAAATTGGATGCTTTTGTTTGGTTTAGTTCAAGCCTTTATAACATGCCAGTGTGGAAACACCTTTTGGAGATTTTTCTTTAATAGTAGATTTTTTTTTTTTGAATTTTGAAAGACGGTGACTGACATGCAGTATAGGTCCATATATATATGGGACCTACTTACATAAATTTTCTCGATCCCAAACTTACTCACACGTTTGTGTAGGAATTTTTAAGTGTTGTTACGTTGTCTGTCAATTGATAGCTCATGGATGACTGGTAAAAAGAAAAAAAAAAGATAGCTCATGGATTAATAATGGAGAATCGGATGGACAAAATTGTCTTACACATGTTTATATATTGGCAAAATTGAAAATAGAAAGGATTAGCTATGGAGTCTGACTCCTTTGCCTCTTCCCCATCCATCTTTAGTTTTTTGACGAGACGGTTCGTGTTTAGCTTTCAAAGGCCACATTTGGCAATATTTTTGGGAGTCTAAAAGCATGTTCAACAATATTTTTTCATAAAACGAGATAGTTTCATTCACATATTCACCTTAACTTACTAAAAAACACTTTTTCACCGCGTTCCCAAACGAGCCCAAAGTTGCATAAAGCAATGTTGTATCAGAACACAAGGAACATCAGATAACCTAAACTATTATTTGCTGTCCAATGTGGATTCTGACAATGTCAAATCTGCTGATGAGTTTTTTGTGAGTATGAGAACAAGAGTCAAGAGCTGCCAAGAGGCTCTGAAAGAATGTCAAAAACAGTTTTACAAAAGCTCTCTGGTAAAGGACGTTCATGCTGAATATAAATCCATGGAGTTCGCTGGCGAAGGCCACAAGAAGAACCCCACTTGAGCGTGGCTTGAGAGATACGGGAACAAACACCCTTCATCTGGCTTTCAACACCACAGTTTAGTCTCCCATCTTTCTCTATCATCATTGATATGATTTATTTTCAACAGCCGAAAAAGAGCTCAGCTTTAAGGTAACTAAGCAGATTTTGCGTGGTCTTTGCTTAAACTTTTACAGTCAAACACATAAAATGTGAAAGATCACATATTTTGAGCAGAACCTATTTGGCGCTCGAAATTTCTCTCCTGATTGAGTTCGGAGTGTGGCGTTTCACGGCTCAATATTTCAGTCCTTTCCTTTTATATATACTTTAAATCTTCTTCTCAATCCTTCATTCTCGTTCTTTCTTTTGTTCCGTACGCTAGCTGTGAATTTCCCCATTGCGTTCGCTCGCTCGCTCAGAATTCGTTCAGGTCTGGCACCAAAGAAAGATCTCGTTTCTCTGCCATGAAAGATGGATCGACCGGGAGGAAGAAGGTCAAACGTTGTTGTAATTCTCCTAGCCGTTCTTTCCTCATCCCCGATCTGAATCTTCCTTCGTTGATCGAAGCAGAAGAAGCAAAACTGTCATGAGCATGAAGCGCATAAATCCACGCTCCTTCCCAGCACGTGATGATGATTTCGGGGTCAGAAAATGTTGCTGTTCTATCAAAGATCTTGTTCGCGTCGCTCAGGTGAGAGAACGATTCACATATGTGACTGCATGTAACAAGGGTTTCGTTTCGCTGTAGTTAACGACTATATTCTGTCCCTTCAAGAGATCCTGTAATCTAAGGTTTATGAAGTAATTACCATATAATTAACTCTAACCCTTGGTTGATTAATTGTATAGAGATCTGTCTTGTCCCATTAATTGACTGAGATACATGAGTATAGCCCTATCTCTTCCTCTATGTTCATGTAAAACTACGCTTATATCCTATGATTCATGATTCTAGTTTTTACTAAAGATATGGTCTCCATTTGGGTTTGAATTCCACTCCATGAAGAAGAGTCGTCTTCTTCATTTTTGATATAGAGAAGGAAGAGTAATCTTAATTTGCAAAATTAACTTTTGGCATCTCCTTTTGTCATCTCAAGTTACAATTTTATTTTTGTTACTTTTGATATATTCGTCATTTACAAATTCATATTAGATATCCCCAGGTTTGTTTCCCAGATTGTTGTCAGGTTGATAAATAACAGTCAGATTTTATTTGTTTCAGATTGCTCGTTTGCTAAATCACAAATTAATTAATGATTCATCATTTTCTTCCTCATCATGATGTGAAGACTGTCCCCAGCTGTATAATTATTATTAGCCTAAAATAAGAATTGCACCACCCTTCTTTTATTTTCTTTTGATATTTTCACTCCAACGGATATTTTCTTTCTGAAAAATGAAAATATTGGAAATTTGAATAATACATAGGAAAATGCAAAAAAAAATTAAGAAAAAAGAGGTAGAAAAACGTACAACTAATGATCAAAGATTATATCTTCTTAACATGTAGAAATAATAAAAGTGGGTCTTATTTCATATTTCACTTAAAAGTGCTTATTTTTAGTACAAAGATCAATTCAAACCTATGACAATGTATCTAAATGTCCTAGATATTTGCTAATTGTTTAAAAACTTATTGACTGAAACTGGTCAAATCTCTTCTGAATTCTTCTTCAGGTGAGACTGGAAAGGTCCAATTCTTTTTATTTTCATACCATTAAACTAAAAGGTTATAATGTTTTATTACTAATTATGTTCAACTTTAAATGTATGAAGTAGAGTGCTATATGCCATTTTTTTAACTTCTTTCTGTTTATATTATACTGCCTCTTATCCTTAGTATAAGAATTTGTTAATTTTTTTAGAAAAAAATTAAAAAAATTAAATAGATGGCTTAAAATTATTTATTTATATGTATGATTAGAATGAATATCAACTTATAAATAAAAAATTATTTTGACAAAAAACAATAAATATAAATACTTTAAACTAATTTATTTAACTTAATTAATCCCTAAATAAAAGTTAATTGATTTTTTATACTAAAGGTTGAAGCAGTATTTGTTAAGGATTTTCAAAATTTCTTACATATTATTTTTCTTGAATTAGTAGTAATTTCATAAGAAATATATTCGTCAAATTAAGCCCACATCATTTCTAAATCGTTCGATAAAATAATTTCAAAACAAATCATTGGAATAAGATATTTTGGAGAGCAATGCATAACTAACTAAGCTTTAATAATTAAAGAAGACTATTTAATAACTGAAAAAGTGGGCCCACCTGAAACCTAAGCTACATTTTCGCGGACTGTTTGCTTACACTCAGACTCAGTTATACGCAAATAAACGAAGATCACGGGAAATTTCTCCTGATTGAGCTCGGACTCCTCTGACGCTTGCTCTTTTATATTTCAAATCTTCTCCACAATTCATTGTTTCCTCCTTTAGCTAGCTGTGAATTTCCCCATTTCGTTTTGCTCAAATGGATTTTGATGAGAAAGAAGCCCACGTCGCTCAGATTTTGCTTCAACTTCCTCGGTTGGTTTTCGATTCTGAGATTCGAAGCATGTTTTCTCTCGCTTGGGGATCCAAGAAACAGCGAACGGTTCGCAGGTTCGCCCCGCTGAGTGGCCGCAGAATCCCTATTTCGTTCCCAAATCCGAAGCTGAGAAAGACAAAACGATCCGAGAATCATCACAGAAATGCGCCGAGGCTTGGCGGCGCAAAAGGAAGATCGTGTTCGTGTGTCTTTGCTGTGAAAGGCGGATCGTCGAAGGGGAAGAAGATTGTCCGTTCTTCTAAATCTTCTGGTTCTTTCCTTCTCCCTGATCTGAATCTTCCTCAGTTGATCGAAGAAGAACCACACTAGCATAAGCAAGAAGCGCCTACACCCATGTTCCTTCTCAGCGCGTTATGATGACTGGACGGGGGAATTGCTGCTGTTCTATCATTCATCTTCTTCCATCTTCCTATTCGATGCAAATTGGGTACAGGTGAAAGAACGATTCAGATATGTCTCTGTAATGAGGTTTTGGTTTCGTAGGTGATTCTGGGGTTTACTGCTATATTCTTTCGATTTAGGAAACTATAGAATGAGTAATTAACTGGTTGAATGATTGATTGATCAAGGGTTCATTATGTAAACAACACATCATTAACTTCAACCCTTGGTTAATTAATTAATTAATTGTAAAGTGATCAATTTTGTGTTTATCAAGTGAGCTACATGAGTATTGTTTTCTCTTCTGTTTTCTTTTCTCCATAGTTATGGCTGTGTGTGTATTTCTACAATTCTGTTTGACATTCGTCTATGTCTTTGTTCTCCAATTTCTTTTTCTCTTTCGTTTTTTTGCTCCAGAAACGTTTTGTTGCTTCCTGCTGTATTGATTTTCTGTGCCACCATTCAATATTTCCTTATTCCTTATGATAGGAGTTTTCTTTTCTCCTTGAGTGGAAGGGAGGATGTATTAACAGTTTTTGATAGGAGCATATAATAATATATGATTCACTTCTAACATATATTACTTTTATAAGGGCTGGTTTGGATGCTAGGTTTGAAACCTAGGTTTCACAGATTCCGAGGTAAAACCTAGGTTTTGAAATGTGATTTATGTTTGGGAAGTTATAGCTTTTACAGATTTCGAGGTAAAAAAGTAAGAAAAAGTGGGTATGAAAGAGGAAAGTAAGAAAGAGAAAGAGAGAAAAAGTAAGAAAGAGGAAAGTAAGAAAGAGTAGTAAAAAGAGAGTATGAAAGAGAAAACCTAGGTTTCAAACCTAGG
>JANTPZ010143900.1:0-16083 GCA_025593235.1 Vachellia pachyceras | reverse complement strand
ATTCATCTGAATGCCCATGGTCTGGAAGACACAATTAAAGAAGGGAATCTCGCATCCAACCAAGATAAAGCCAAATCCATGATTTTTCTACGCCACCATTTGCATGAAAGTCTAAAAATTGAATATTTGACTGTCAAAGACCCACTTGTTCTTTGGAACAATTTAAAGGAAATGTATGATCACCAGAAGATTATCATACTTCCAAAAGCTCGTTTTGACTGGATGCATTTGCATTTGCAAGATTTTAAATCTGTAAGCGAGTATAACTCAGCTATATTTAAAATCACTTCTCAGTTGAAATTATGTGGAGAGAATGTCACTGATGATGATATGCTAGAAAAAACATTCTCCACATTTCATGCATCCAACTTGCTCCTGCAGCAGCAATATCGTGAAAAAGGTTTTAAGAAATATGCTGAGTTAATTTCTTACCTTCTTGTGGCTGAACAAAATAATGAGCTTTTATTAAAGAATCATGAATACCAACTGGTTCAAATTCATTCCCAGAAGTGAATGTTGTATCTAACAAATCTGTTTATGGTCGTGGACGTGGAAGAGGACGTAGACGTGGCTACAATCATGGGCGTGACCATGGTCATAATCATGATGGTTCAAATTCCCACCTGAAGAAGGAAAAATTGATAAGAGCCATAAAAGGGTAACTAGTGGGCATAATAAGCATGATGAAAGTGCATGTTACCGCTGTGGTGGAAAGGGTCATTGGTCTCGTACCTGTCGTACACCAAGACACCTGGTTGACCTTTACCAAGGATCACTGAAAAATAATGGTGAAGGTGCAAATGTTGAGATAAATCATGTTGATCTGGCTGATAATTTTGAATATGGTGACATGAACATTACCCATTTGGATGTTGTTGATTTCCTAGTTTAAGTTATTTGTCTGTTTGAACATATATGCTTTAGTGTGGTTAAAGCTGTATTAATCATATTTATTCCCTTTTAATTATATGTTTTCTTTTATTTTATGTAATGAAGAATGAATCTCACTAGCATCAATCCAGAAGATTTATGTCTCGTTGATAGTGCAACAACACATACCATACTCAGAAATGATAAATATTTTTCTTTCTTGATAATGCAAGAAGCTAATGTCCAGACTATATATGGTAGAACAAATCTAATTCAAGGCTCTGGAAGAGCTAATATTTTGTTGCCTGAAGGAACAAAATTATGCATTGATAATGCACTTTATTCTACCAAGTCTGAGAGAAACTTGCTAAGTTTCAAGGATATCCGCAGAAATGGATATCACATAGAAACAACAATTAAAAATAATAAAGAATATCTTAATGTCACAAAAATAGTTTCTGGTAGAAAGAATGTATTAGAAAGTTTTGCTGCATTTTCTTCTGGTTTATACTATACATTTATAAGCATAATTGAAACACATGTTACTGTAAACCAGAAGTTTACTAATGTAGACCAGAAGTCTATCAATACAAAACAGCAGTTTGTCAATGTAAACCAGAAGTTTACTGATGAATTTAATGTTTGGCATGATCGGTTAGGCCATCCTGGATCAACCATGATGCGAAAAATAATTGAGAATTCATGTGGACATACCCTGAAGTGTAAACAAGTACCACAATTCCATGATTTCTCATGTGCTGCATGTTCCAAGGGCAAGTTGATAATCCGACCCTCACCAAGCAAAATACAAAGTGAATCTCTCACTTTTCTGGAACGAATTCAGGGGGATATTTGTGGGCCTATACACCCACCATGCGGTCCATTTAGGTACTATATGGTTTTAATTGATGCATCAACTAAATGGTCGCATGTCTGCTTATTATCTTCTCACAACCTGACGTTTGCGAGATTACTTGCTCACTTAATTAGATTAAGAGCACATTACCCTAATTATCCTATCAAGAAAATATGTCTTGATAATGCTGGTGAATTTACTTCGCAATCTTTTAATAAATATTGTATATCCCTTGGAATTGACGTTGAACATCCTGTAGCTCATGTTCATACGCAAAATGGACTTGCAGAATCATTGATTAAGCGATTGCAATTAATTGCAAGACCTTTACTTATGAGATTGAATCTCCCGATTTCTGCTTGGGGCCATGCCATTTTGCATGCAGCGATGTTGATTCGCATTAGGCCAACAAGTTATCTAAAAGTTTCCCCATCGCAAATGGTTTTTGGTCAAAAACCTAATAATTCCCACGTAAGGATCTTTGAGTGTGCTGTATATGTGCCAGTAGCACCATCACAACGCACAAAAATGGGTCCCCAAAGAAGGATGGGAATTTATGTTGGGTATGAATCTCCTTCAATTATAAAATATTTAGAACCATCTACAAGAGATTTATTTACTGCCAGATTTGCTGATTATCATTTTGATGAATCAACATTCCCAACATTAGGGGGAGAAAATAAGCAGTTGGGTCATGAGATTAGCTGGAATGAATCATCATTGGCTCATTTTGATCCTCGGACAAAACAATGTGAACTGGAAGTTCAAAGGATAATTCATTTACAGAATTTAGCTAATCAAATGCCAGAAGCATTTACTGACCCAAAAAGAGTAACAAAGTCACATGTCCCAGCTGCCAATGCTCCTATTAGAATTGATGTCCCTGAAGGGCAACCTATTATGAATGAGTCCAAATCACGCCTGAAGCGTGGAAGACCAGTCGGTTCCAAAGATAAAAATCCTCGAAAAAGAAAAGGAGCTAAAAATATAGATGGTCAAATCGAGGATAATCAACAAAAGATAATAGCTCCAGAAGAGTCATCTCCAGAAGAGAATGAGATAGTCCCAGAAGAGACACATGTACCTGAAAATAATGAGATCTCAATAAATTATGTTATGAATGGAATCCTTTGGGACTGAAATGAAATCAACGTTGACGATATCTTTGCTTATAAAGTAGCATATGATGTAATGAATAGTGATGAGGATCATGAACCAAAACCCATTAGTGAATGCCAACAGAGAAAAGATTGGCCCTTATGAAAAGATGACATTAAGGCATAATTAAAATCATTGGAAAAGCAAAAAGTGTTTGGACCTGTAGTCCTTACACCAAAAGATATAAAGCCTGTTGGATATAAATTGATTTTCGTGAGAAAACAAAATGAAAAGGGTGAAATTGTAAGATACAAGGCACGTCTTGTAGCCCAAGGCTTTACACAAAGGCTTGGTATCGATTATGAAGAAACGTATTCACCTGTAGTGGATGCGACTACTTTTCGTTATTTAATTAGCCTGGCTTTACATGAAGGGCTTGATTTGCATCTAATGGATGTTGTGACTGCCTATTTATATGGCTCACTTGATAATGATATTTATATGAAAATCCCTGAAGGATTAAAAGTGCCAGAAGCACAAATCCCTGAAGGAATTAAAGAGTTAGAAACATTGAATTCTAGTTCTCGAGAACAATATTCAATCAAGTTGAATAAGTCCCTATATGGCTGAAGCAATCAGGGCGCATGTGGTATAATCGTCTTCCTGAATATTTGTTGAAAGAAGGATATATAAATGATCCAATATGTCCATGCATCTTTATGAAAAAAATCTGGATGTGGGTTTGTCATTATTGCTGTTTATGTTGATGACATCAACATCATTGGAACTCCTGAAGAGTTACAAAAGGCAATTAATTGTTTGAAGAAAGAATTTGAAATGAAAGACTTAGGAAGAACAAAATTTTGTCTTGGATTACAGATTGAGTACATAAAAGATGGGATCTTTGTATATCAAGAAACTTATACAAAAAAAGATCCTAGAACGTTTTTATATGGATAAATCTCATCCATTATGTACTCCAATGGTTGTGAGGTCTTTGCAACCTGATAAAGACCCATTCAAACCTCGAGTAATAAGTGAAGAAGGTGATGAAGAACTACTTGGTCCAGAAGTACCATATCTTAGTGCTATTGGGACACTAATGTATCTTGCTAATCACACACGTCCTGATATATCATTTGCTGTTAATTTATTAGCAAGATATAGTTCTTCACCAACACGAAGACATTGGAACGGAGTGAAACATATTCTCCGTTATCTCAGAGGCACTATGGATATGGGGATATTCTACTCAAATAGATCCAAGCACGAGCTGGTTGGTTATGCAGATGTTGGATTTTTGTCTGATCCATATGATGGTAAATCACAAACTGGCTATCTTTTTACATGTGGAGGTGCAGCTATTTCATGGCGATCTATTAAGCAGTCTATATCAGCTACATCATCTAACCATGCTGAAATTCTAGCAATCCATGAAGCAAGTCGAGAATGTGTTTGGTTGAGGTCAATAATACATCACATACGAACAACTTGTGGTTTATCTTCGGGAAAAATGATCTCGACGATCCTATATGAGGATAATACTGTATGTATTGCCCAACTAAAGGAAGGGTTCATCAAGGGTGACCAAACAAAGCATATTTCACCAAAATTCTTCTTCACCCGTGATCTTCAAAGGGATGGTGAAATTGATATCCAACATATCTGTTCCAATGAGAATCTTGCAGATTTATTCACCAAATCTCTTCCAGGTGCAATCTTTCAAAAGCTTGTCAATGGCATCGGTCTTCGCAAACTCAGAGATCTCAAATGATGTCGTCATGAGGGGAAGTCGATACACGCTGTACTCTTTTTCCCTTTTCTAGGTTTTGTCCCACTGGATTTTCCTAGAAAGGTTTTTAATGAGGCAGCTCTGGACAGCGTATCAATGAATGGTGTACTCTTTTCTTTGGTTGGGTTTTTGTCCAACTGAGTTTTTCCTAGTTAAAATTTTTAATGAGGCACATTCATAATGGACATCCAAGGGGGAGTGTTATAAATATATTAATTAGTGGATGTCGATTGACTCTTGACCTTCTCCATCATAAATGCTGTACATAAATAGTTACTGAGAAACTAAAGAGTTGAGTCACAATTAATATCTGTATTAATTGTACTATTAATTGTTATGACCCTTGGAGGTCATTCTCAGAGCCTATAAATAGGGCCTTGTACTTGATGAATAGAATAGAGAAAACTGAATGTGTATTGCTCTCCTATATTCTCTTATCTTATCTCTTATCTTGAAAGTTCTTACTTTTATAACAAGAAACACATAAATAAATAAACTAAATAGAATTTTATTTCTTAAGAACATTAAATTTACACCATAAATAAAATTGCACTAGCTATAAACTTACGTTGTGAACATTAATAATTTTTTTTAAAGAAAAGGTATAAATTTATTTGATATATTTTGAAAAACAAATGGTGGGCCACTTGGCCTGAACTCTTCAAGGCTAAGTAAATGAGTAGAATGAATTTAATTTATTAGCATATGGGAATTGAATCAAATCAAAGTCAACATATAAATGCATTAATTGAATGCAACAGAGTTTCTGGATATAAATAAATTAAAAGCACAACAGAATATGGAAACCGTGTAACTGTATTAATTTAATTTCCAGAGAGTATGAGGCATTAAAATGTTCACGGTTAAAATATACTTTTAGTCCTTTATGTTTGGGTCAGGTTTTATTTTAGTTCTTTAAGTTTAAAAAGTGCACTTTCAGTCCCTTAAACTTAACGCCGTTAGTCTCTTTTAAAGGAAATTGCTGACTCATCAAACTTAACGATGTTATTTTAATTTTTTTATTTTACACAATTTAAAATATCAAATTTATTTTATTATTAAATTAAAATTAAAATGTGAGTATATTTTGTTGACGTTTTATTGCACAGTCATCAACTAAATTTGATGAGTTAGTAATTTCCGTTAAGAGAAACTAACGGCGTTAATTTGAGGGACTGAAAATGTACTTTTTAAACTTAAAGGACTAAAATGAAACCTGATCCAAACATAAAGGACTAAAAGTATAATTTAACCAAATGTTCACACACACATATATAAACGCAATTAAATGCACATAACATTATATAAACTTCAACAATGTTGTCATATTCATGTTTTAAGTTATATATGCTAAAGTATACTTGGTCCTTTATGTTTGCGTCAAATTTTATTTTAATTCTTTAAATTTAAAAGTGCACTTTTAGTCCTTCAAACTTAACGCAATTAGTTTTTCTTAACGGAAATTGCTGACTCATTAAATTTAATTGAAAATTGTGTAATAAAATGTTGACAAATCATACTCACATTTTAATTTTAATTTAATAATATAATAAATTTGATATTTTAAATTGTGTAAAATAAAAAGATTTAAAATAATAGCATTAAGTTTGATGAGTCAACAATTTTCGTTAAGAGATTAACGGTGTTAAGTTTGAGTAGGGGTGGGAATAGGCCAAACCCCTATCAAGTGGCCTACGGCCTGGCCTGTTTAAGGCCTAGTTTGGCCTGGCCTGTTTATTAAAAAGGTCAGGTAAATGCCTATTTAAAGGCCTAATTGTATAAATAGGCCATGCCTATTTTTTTAAAGCCTGGCCTGTAAGCCTTTATGCTGGCCTATTTATATATAAAATAAATATAATTATTTTTATATGATGCAAATAACATTTTTTGTATTTTTTAAATCCAAATTTTTATATTAAATACTTATATTCAATAAATATAGTAGATTTAAAGCCTACATTGAGGCCTTTTAAAGGTGTACAATAGTATGCTTAACGTTTACTTTAAGGCCTTTTTAGAGGCCTATATTATATGTAGGCCTTTAAAAAGGCTTTAGGTCTTACCAGTCCTTTCGAAGGCTCAGGCTTGAGCCTAAAAAAAAGCTTACATTCAGGCTCAGGCTCAACGTTTTCATTACAGGCTCAGGCCTATTTAATCAAAGCCTAGCCTGGCCTAGCCTATTTCCATCCCTAAGTTTGAGGGACTAAAAGTGCACTTTTTAAACTTAAAGGACTAAAGAGAAACCTGACGTAAACATAAAGGACTAAAAGTATACTTTAGCCTTATATTTATAAGTCACATTTAAATTTTTATATAAATGTATAATTTTACCCTTTATATGTTATTTTGTTGAATTTGTTCTCATGTGGTATAATATATTTTAAATAAGGATAGAGTTGAAAAACTATTAAATTTTAAGGCAAAGTTGATACGATTTGAAGTTTTCTTTGGTTCATATGAAACATGTAGGGTGGGATCTATAAACAAGATCAAAGAAGTATAGTTAACACCTATTTATTATTTCATCTTACTTATAAGTCATGTCATTAATTTTTTCCCCATATATGTACACTTTTATTTCTTATTTATTGCTTTGTTCACTTTATTCTCATATAATATAATATATTTTAAACAGGGGTAAAGTCGAAAAGTTATTAAATTTTAAAATAGAGTTAATATAGTTTACAATTTTTCGAAATATGTTTGACGTGAGATATATAAATAGAAGAAAAGGAATATATATATATATAAACTACTATGGATGGAAGCAACGTTACTCTATAAAAACTGAGAGTATGAGTCATTAAAATGCCCGCGCATATATATATGGAAATGCACTTAAATACACATGATAACCATCACACCACTCTATTCTATATATAGCACTCTCCATCGAAGCAACGAAAGAGGAACCATCCCTGAAATCGAAATTCAAGAGAATATCGATCTCTGACGGAAATCAGCCAAGCACCATGCAAGCAACAACCCTTTCCCTTTTGCTGCTTGTTCTTACGGTGGCGGCGGCGGCGGCGGCAACCTTAACAGCCGCTCATGGCAACCAAGAAGGAGGAGGAGGAGGAAGAGACATAAACCTGTCGATGATTGATATTCACAACGATCTGCCATCATACTCGCCGAGACTGTACGTGCTGGGGACGTTCCAAGAAACGGAGGCTCGGATAGACCCAGGGCAGTCATACAACTTTGTGGCAGGAGGCACAAGAGAGAGAGGGTTCTTGATAAGGGAAGATAACGTGTGTGCGTACATTACGGTGTTCGATCCAAATGTGGATTTAGGACACCACGCCGTGCTGTGGTCCGTCAGAGACGACGGTGTCTTTCACAGTTGGGATAGATCCGACTGGCAGAAGAAGGCTTCCTGGATGCCAAGAGGCACATGCGGCAAATTACCTCCCGTCAGCTCCGACCACTCTAACAAGGAACGATCAAAGCTGGAAAATATACAGGCCCCCCAGTAGCAGTGTGGTTCTAATATAATTTGTATCACCAATCCAAATGAACAATAAATAAATTAACAATATCTCTCATCAAGTAGATTTGGGTGTAAATTCCTCAGTACATTCATGCTTCAAACAAACGAACCAACGTAACACTGATCCTTGTCGAAGAGATTCCAGCTGATTTAATGCGAAATCTCAAAGTTAGAATCTACGTGAATGCAGAAAAAGGGTACTAGGAGAGTTACTCTCTATTAGGTTCAACAATTTTATAATTTAAATAAGTTAGACAGTCATATATATACACACACACACACACTCAGACTGAAAAAGTTTCTATTTAAAAATCTAAACCATTTAAATAAGAAAAATTCATAAGGCTTGCAATAATTTATATATACTCCTTTTGCACTACCAAAAAAATATCATTTAGCGACGGAAAAATCAATCGTTAAATGTTTATTTTTCATCAGAAAATTTCCATTTAACGACGAAAAATATTAGCGATCATCGTTTTAGCGACGAAAAATAGCCATTTAGAGACGGATTTTCCGTCGCTAAATGGCATTTCTCTGGTAGTATTGATGCACACTCCACCGTGTAAGTCATTTCAAATAATTCATTGAAATTAAGAAATAATAGTTAATTAATTAAATGTGTCTTGTATATTTTTTTTTTCAGTTTTATCCATATTAAATATTTTTTTAAAGAAGAGAGAATAATTCAAGAAATACATGTAAGTATTAATTATAATGAAAAAATTGATAAATAAAGATTAATTGCTCTCAAAGTGAGTTATATTTTATAAACTATGAAACTCCTTTACAAGTGGTGTACTGTAGATAGGAAAGAGTATTGCATTTACCATAAAATAAGCACTTTTAAATTTTGAAATAAATTTAGGGAGATTTAGTCTCAGATCCCACATAAGCAAAATATTTAAGGAATGGTCCCATGGATGAAAATATTTAATGAGAGGTCCCATTGACAACATGAGGTGTTGTCAACATAGAGCATGATGTTGTCAAAGACCTCATATTGTCAATAAGGACCTCTCATTAAATATTTTCATCCATAGGACTATTCCTTAAATATTTTACTTATTTGAGACATGAGACTAAACCTCTCATAAATTTATAACTGACAAAGTGAGAGTTGGGAGTACAACCCTCACGGTAGCCGACGATGATCTAATAGTGTTTATTTGAAAACCAGAAAATTTAAAAGGGAAAAAAACTAAAGGAATTGGATTTAATGGAAGAATCCAGTTTTTCATAGTAAATCAATGTTAAAGTTTCTATTTAAAAATATGTTTATATTTAATTCTTAATAATACCTCAAATAGTAAATAATATACCATTGAAAATAATTGGATCGGCATATGAATACACATGTCTCTATCGCAACCCTCGGTACATAAGAGTTGTTTTTTTTATTGTTAACAATTGATTATATAGGGGTAAAGTTGACATAAATTTCCACATTTTCCATAATTAAATTTTGTATCCCTCAATATTTACAAATCATTCTCACTTCTCTTGCAATTTATATTTAAGAATAAGCTTTTCTTTTATTAATGACTTATATATAGGAATAGATATGTATATATATAAGTCACTTAAACATATTTATTGAAACTAATATATTTTAGTTAACTTATTAAATATGTCATAAATTGAACAAAAATAATTCAACTTTAACCATATTAAATGAAAAAAGAAAAATTTATAAAGAGTCACATTGAAATGTTAATCACCAAACAGAAATTGACAAATAAATATTAACTACTTTTTAAGTTACCTATATATATATATATATATTATGGATCCAAGAATTTCGCTAGAAGTGCCACTCATCTCCTTATTATAAATCTAATCCAACTAATTCCCATATACCAAGAAAATACAATAAATTAAATTCATAAAAATGCATACACTAAATTGATACGAATTTAAAAATGGTCCTTTTAAAATTTTTATTTCACTTACAAATCATTTCCATACTTCTCTTTTTCTTTTCCTATCTTTTTATCGGGAATAAAATAAAGAAAAATTAATCTTTTAAATCATAAAGTATTGACTCACTTATAACTAAGTCCTACAATAATGAGTTGGTGTTGTTCAATCATTGAATTTTTTACTCACGTATAACTTAACCTTTTTACCTTTTATGTTAGTATCCTTGCCATCAAAGTCATCCTACAAGGCAAAAATTACTTACCCCTCAAGCTTGCAGCTTATTTTTTTGGAAAATTTATTATGAGGTCCCAAATAAGGGACTTATTTAATGAATGGCCCCAAAAAACAAAATATTTATTCTGAGGTCCCATTGACAACATGAGGTGTTGTCAATCCAGCGCATGATGTTGTCAATAAAAGGACTTCATGTTGTCAACGGGACCTCAGAATAAATATTTTATTTTTTTGGAACAATTCATTAAATAAATCCCTTATTTGGGACCTCCCAATAAATTTCCCTATTTTTTTCTTTTTTATAAAATCTTAACAAAAGAAGAAAACATGAAGAGGAGATCGATGGCCATGAACTCCATCTCAATATTGTAAGAATAAGCACAGGAAAGGGAAAAAAAATACCCGTAGACATCATCAAAAGGTGCAGCTGGTGGTATATAGGTGAGTTTATATAGATGGTAAGGATAATAATGTAAACCGTGAAAAGATAAGAGAATAAGTTATTGACGAGTCAAAAATTTAAGGAATGAGTTATATCCAGTTATAAACATAGTGTGAAAAATTGGATTAGAACAATCGGTTAATGCTGAAAACCGATAACCAAATGTTTGTCTGGTTTGGGTGGGGAGGTGAATTTACAACCAGGTCAACCCGGTTCTGAAATTTGATCCAATCAAACCGATCAAAATTGGTTATAACTTCATTTTGCTGATTCACATTAAAAAAATACCTCTTCATGGCTAAAAACACAGCAAAAAATGAAACCAGAGTGAGAAGGTGTGGTTAATTAATTTTTTAAAATATGATAATAAAATTAACCTTTAATTCTCTACTTTTTATTTAAACAAATTTATTTATAAGTCAATAAAAGGACTTCATTAAATTTTGTCCGGTTTTTTTGAATCTTATAGTTACAAGTGTGGGCTAAAAAATTAATTTTTCCATTAAATTTTGGTGAAATTTAAAAGCAGTTTTTAATAATATCTATGTAGATTTATATCCTGGACGAAATTTTTCTTGAGCAATTAAACCTATAATAAAGATAAAAGGGGTAAGATATTATTATGGTGAGAGAGAAAAACTGAGGGTGCAATTGTATTGATTTAATTTCCATTATGATGTGAAGCATTAAATCCTCTCGTATGTATAAATGCAATTAAATGCATATAACTATCATCTCCTTTATATATACTCTACATCGAAGCGTCCATAAGAAGATAAACTCTCCATGGTAGAAGATATATCTTTCTCAAAAAGCCAAGCACCATGAACAGAACTACTTTCCTGCAGTACTCATCAACCCTTCTTCTGTTGCTGCTAGTTCTGACGACAGCGACAACAACCTCAACCACTGCTAATAGCAACCAACAAAAAGAAGGAAGACGACCAGACATAAACCTATCGATGGTTGATATTCACAACGATCTGCCACCAAACTCGCCGAGACTGTACGTGGTGGGTTCGTTCCAATCAACGGAGGCTAGGATTGACCCAGGAAAGTCGTACAACTTCGTGGCGGGAGGCAAAGAGGAGACATGCTTCTTGATAATGGATAAGGTTTGTGCAGATTTTGTGGTGTTCGATCCAAAAGTGGATTTAGGGCACCACGCAGTACTATGGTCGGCGAGGAGCGACGGGGTGTATCACAGTTGGGATGGATCCGACTGGCAGAAGAAGGCTTTGTGGCAACCAGCAGATAAATGCGTATAGTCTCAATATATATATATAGTTCCCTTCGTCTCTACCGTTTTCTTTTTCATTTGGAAGGACTAGTTGTATTGTATAACCAATTCAAACTAACCATATATACAGAGACTAGCTCCTTTACCTAATAAAAAAAAAAAAGACAACTCCTGGATCTAATTTTTGTTGGGATATCTTTCAATTTTAATTTGAAAGCAGCTGGATGAGCACAATCAAAATGTCATTTTGCTCAATCTAGCCAGTAATATATATATATATATAGCGCTATTTCTATATCGGTGTGATCAGTGATTAACACCCCCAGTGATATATATAAAAGCAATTTGGTCACTTTCTTTGTGTTAGAAATCCCAATCTCTTTTAGCCGTTTGTTTTACGGAATTCATAGGATTGTAATGGAATGTAATGCGTGGGAAGGTAACTTAATGGAATGACAATTATGCAACATTTATTTGGTATGTTATTAATGAGTAAAATTCATATTTTATCTATAAAAAATAAAAAATGTGAAATAAATTTTTTAATTCTATCAAGACTAAAAATAAAGGATATAAATGTATAAATACTGATTTACGAAATATACAGCTACACACATATTGATTCATATAAGCTGTAATCTATATTACATTATCAAAGTTATGTAATGGAGATTACCTAATTTGATGTAATCATTGTAATCAAGATTATATTTCAATTGCATCACTATATTAACCAAACAATGTAATTAATAGAATGTATTATGATTACATATAACCTTCATTAATGTAATTGAACTAAACGACAATTAAGCTTGACTATAATCTTTTTAATTGTATGGATACTTGATCCTTCCACAGTACAAAATTTAAACTTTTAAATTATTATTTTTAAGTAATGACTGCGTTTTTTTAAAAAATGTGACATTTAGATTCTTCCAAAATAAAATTAAAAATAACGTTAAATTGATGCCTTCCAATTTCAACTTAAAAACCAAATAAGCACCCAAAAATAAAAGAAGGAAATGAAATCTTGACCTTCCTTGGAACTTTGAAATTAAAGAATTAGGTTCGGTTTCATTTGAACTTCAGTTAGAGCTTTCTTGGGATATGCATTTCCCTCGTTACAAATTTCTTGTGAAGAATAATTCCTAATGAACTTTTTTGTTTTAGTTTTTTGTCAATCATGAATCTAATTGAAATCGCTTTTAATTTTAGAAATGATTTCCTTATTACTAAATTAAAATTTAAAGAACACCTCCAATGTATGAATTCACCAATAGAATTGCAAATTTCATATTACTATACATAGAGGTATAGGTATGATGTGTAAATTTATTTCAAAAATTTCTTACTTAAACAATTTCACTCTGAAAGTACTTTTTTTTTGGATTTAAGATTACTCCAAAATTGCATCAAATTAATGAAGCTATATTGTCCCATTTGTTAGAAATATTAGTTGTCACTATTAATTTTTCAAGGGGATAAAACATTATTACGATTTGAAATCTCCAAAGTAATATTAAAACTAAAAAAAACTTCAGGAATTACGTTCCTTCAAAATATTGTGTTTGTTTGGTAACGTGCTAGAGAAATACTTTTACGTAAGTCAAGATAAATATATTAAAGAAATTATCTCGTTTTGCGGAAAAACACTGTTAAACGTACGTTTGGCTTTTAAAAACGTTGTTCCAAACAAACCCCTCTTGTTACAGGTTTTACGCCTTAAATTAGGATAAAACAAAAACGTTATTCCTCTCCTCAATGAAGACTCTCAAAGCTGAGATGGTACGAGAAGTCACTCCTTGCACAGACAACACAATCAAATGGCAAAAACGGATATTAAGGAGTGAATTATTCCCGAAGTTGCCAGGGTTAGTAACAGCACCATTACAGTAAGAGACACTGGCATAAATATGTCATTAATACACGACTCCATTTTTACATCTGTTGCACGCAAAATGGTAGTAAAAAGCGTCAGAGGAACTATCTACACACAAGTTTCAATTAGAATAACTCAACATTACCTTTTAAGCATAATAAATCAACTTCCACGGGGCTTTTCTCAAGGATGAAGCACCTCATGTCCTATTTTGGCTAAATGAGACAAAAGCTTCCGCCAACTTGGAGCAGTTTGAAATTTAAGCAACCGAACCAGTTCAAGTTCTAAGATTTGAAGAGGCATTTTAAGGTTAATGTAGAACTACCTCTGTAACATATAACACTCTCGGCACATTTAAGAATGTTTCAGCATTCTGGAAATATTACATTCATCAAGCATAACCATTTAGCATGCAATATTTTAAACACCTGTTGTTAACACAGGACGTGAGTGAAATCATTATCTCCGTAGTATGACAGATGTAAAGTATCTGTGACACTTGCAGGTCAGGGTTCATCCTGCCACAACTTATTTCTGATCTTTTTACCCAGGAGGGAGTTGGAAAAAGGAATAAAGACGATCTTCTCCCCAGTAACTAAATGCAGATACATTATGGTACAAAAGAGAGGGAAGAATAATCAGAAAAATCAAAGGGAGTGTAGCTTTAAATCTCTCCCAAACTACAATTCTTGGCTCCAAGATCTTCAAAAATCACATACACCAGAAGAACTTTGCCCAAAATTGCTTAGAAATTGAAAAATGAATGCTTGGAGCAAGCAATATCAAGTAAAAAGGCCTAAACTCAGGTCTGGACATCAAAACACAGAATTTCATTTTGGGCATATTCGCTGCGGCGAAAGGTATCATAAGCTGTGGTGAAGGGTATAGTAACGATGCACTGTGTAGTATGTTGCAGAGCGTGGCATATATGTTGCAATATATGACACATTAAACCTTTTCTTCAATCTCTGAGTTCAAGCTTGCTTCCTTCGCCTCAAACTTTCAAGACTTGTGATTGCACTTCAAATGACGTCTTGAGTGGTTCCAAAATCAAAACTTAAACCTTCAGGCACAATGGGAAAATTCGTAAAATCCTCAATTACTCAAATAAGCCAGGACATCCACACTTAAGCCAATAAATTCTAAAATCTGAGCTTAAGTAACGAAACGCACATTTTCCTATATATGTATCCAAAATATACACATTTCAACCCAAAAGGTATGCAAGATAGTAGGAAAATGAGCTGAAATGACATAAATTTCTATGTTGTTGGTGTTGTGGTTGTTGTAACAAGTGTTTGGGGTTTAGAAGCTCCAATTCCAAATCAGTAAAAATGAAGGGCTCAAGTCTCTTTCCAATAATGAACTCACTCATTTCCTCATGCGATATGATATACTTACCTAAAAGAATGCCAAGTACACTCTTCTAGCATAATACACAAGACTCTATGCATAGGATAATAAGAAGAGTGCAAATAAATATAAATTGTCACCTCGCATCACAATACCAAACAACAGCTACATCAAAGTTTGATAATCCCAAGCAAGTATATTTCTAACAAGTAGAGTTATGGACCAATTAGCAACAAATTTAGAACAGAGTTGAGATATACAGCTCACCAGTTCTAGTCTTTCCATTTAGCAACCATGTTTTCCAACAGAAGCGAAATCCTCTTCAGACCCTCAACATCTACACAAACTAAAGCATCATTTAGTCCCTTTGCTTCATTTATCCGAGCCTGCCTCAGCAATCCGCGATATACGCTCTCCTTCAAATCGCAAGAAGGCACCATGCTAGCACCCACCATAGCCCTAAGAACCTTCAAACCCTCAAGGACGAAACCTTTTCTACAAAACCCGTGAATGAAAATCCCGTAAATTTTCTCATCTGGCGAGCAGGGAGAGTCGGTCCTCTGCATCCAATTGTACACTTTGAGAGCTTCTTTGTACTTAGACTTGTTAAAATAAGAAGTGACGAGCATAATGATAATGGGTCTAAGATATGGGTATGAGGTTGGGGTGAACTTGAGGCGCGTGAGAAGGGACATGGCGTGGGTCATGTCAGGTTGGGAAGCAAGAGAATCGACGAAGACGGAGATAGAAAGGGATTTGAGAGGTGGGTTTGTGAGGAGGGCGGTGGTGATGAGGTTAACAGCTGTGGCGAGTTGGTTTGAGTCGCAGAGGCGAGGAATGAGGAGGTTGATCTTTGTGAGTTCTTCATCGGTGAGAATGCTCTCTGTGGAATCGGATTGAAGA
>JANTPZ010143898.1:0-20351 GCA_025593235.1 Vachellia pachyceras | reverse complement strand
AATATCTTTTTTTTAAAACCTGGAAGTCAACATATCTTATGTATTAGAAATACTTCAAATCCTTCAATTGGGATTTTCCCAATGACTCTTAATGTGCTTTCTAGAAAAGAGTTCAATGCATTTGAACTTTATGTGATTTTTGTGAACTCAAGTCATTTGGACAATGAGTCTATGCCTTAATATTCTCATATACTTGTACTCTATTTATTGCTCAAATACATTGACAATTGATAATCTTTCTTTGAGTAATATGAGTATTACACTCAAATCCTTGACTAGAATGTTTTGCCAAGATCATTAGCAAAGTCATCATGCTTACATTTATCATGTTTAGGCCCTTTCGGCTAATATATTAACTATATGACTTTTGCTTTTAGGAAATTCTCAACATGTGAATATCAATGTTTAACATGGTATCTTCATGAGATTTTAAAAATGAAACATTGATGATGCACTTCTTGATTGGTGGCTTCCTTTATTTTCAGCATAAACTCACATGTTTGAAAAATGAGTTTCAAATTCATTCAAAATCTCCACTTTGTCTATCCATTATGATTTGAAAGAACATATGACATTTTGGAAAAAAAATGGCATGATCATTTTTGGAAAAACATAATCTTATTCATGAGTCATCAATTTAGAAATGTTGATCATGTATAGACTTGTGTGCATAAACTCATTGGGATGAGGAAACTTGCTTTTCAAATGGTCCTTATGCTCCTTAAAATTGTACAGATCATTTTGATTGTCAATGACACCTTTTCTAGTTAAAACTCTTTTACAAATTGCCATTGAATTTTGCAAAATATCATTCTTAATATCATCTAATTGTTACTCATTATGAATCAATGATTTGAATTCAACTATTTAGGGTGAATGTTTATTGATCCTTGTTTCTATATAATCTTTGTTCAAGTATCATTTGATTAGCATAAGAGTTGTTGCACTTAACCTCATTGGGTACCAGAGAATACCCCAATTTAATGTTTTGCATGATGCTCTAAAGCATCAGATAAAAATAGAGGGAAATCACTCAAGTGATCATCTTCTTGGAGAACCCATGTTATTCAATTTTCTTTCCCTGCACTTGAATGACACTCCTTTTGACTCAAATGATATTGGGCAAAATGTTTTAATAATCAGAGACCATTTATTTCTTCTTCAATAGTGTTACACACTTGTTTTCTCTAAAGTGACTTTCTGGTTCTCAAAATGATCATCAAAAGTTTTGTTTTCTCAAAACCTCTTCCAGTTTGTTATTTGTCAAATCAACACTCATTTTTTACTTTTGCTCAAACATTCCACAATTTTTTTTAAAACTCATGAAAAGATTTTGCAAATTTGTGAAAGGCTACAACTCTATTTCTCATGATTGTTTCAAACCCATGCATTCATTAAGGGAGAGCTTCACATTCACTTATGCTGTACAATCCAAAGCTCATCTCTCATATTAGTTTTGATATTCTATTTTTCTTTCCTGCTAATTATTTGAACACCTTTTGTTGAAAGGAATATTTCATACTTGTTTGTGCTAACCAAATTCCTTGCGAGAGAGAGTTTGTCATTATGATAGGAGAATTGGAAGCTATTCATTGGACTCATATTGTTGATGCTTACTCACAAGCTTTATTGGGAACTTACTTCAAAGCAATATCATCTACACCAATATGAAAGAAAGCTCTCGATGGAAGAATCTTGAAAATAACATCTAAGATTCACATATGGCACAAGCATAGTGGAAACAACAAGAGAGGATGTCAATAGACTTCAAAGATCAATCATCAATTTGCCAAATTTAAATGAGCATTTCTAAACCCTCTCTTTATATTTTGTGATTAGTATACATTTATTAAAAAAGAGAAGAGCAGAGAAATTGCTTTCTTCATTCAGTTTTTGAAATACCAGTTTTACCTCTGTAAATTGTTTTGAAAGTTGATTTTATAAAATAGGAGGAAACCTCTGTATCTCGAAAACCTTAATATTTCCTAGCTGTGAAAAACTTTTTGCTGATGTCAAATAGGGGGAGAGATAGTCATGAAAAAAAAATATGTCGCATCATCATATTTGTGACACCTCTTATTTATCCCTCTTAGCTTCCATTATGATGAGTTGGAACCAATTAATGGCCTCAAACAACTTACAATTTCAAAAGGGACCAAAACGAAAACTTCCATTTTTAGGAAAGTTACTATTCACAGTTTTCCGGGCCAAATTTGAAACTTTATAACTAATTCTAGAAAAATCAAAATCGAGTGGTTCCAACTTCTATTTGAAGCTTAAAAATTCCTTTATGAGGTAAAAATACTCATTTGAATATTAAATGGTCCAACTGGTACAAATTCTTTCGTGAAAATGTACTGTTCATATGGTAATTTTTCATTTTCCCCAGGATTTTCTGTGACTTTTCGTCAACTTTGGACAGTCATAACTTTTTGTATAAAATTCCAATTCTAGTGATCTTTAGCTCATTAGAAACCTTGCAATGTGAACTATTTTTATATAAAATTTCAGGACATTTGGAATTCATTTACTCTGTTTCACATTATGCTAAAGTTGAAGGTTTAGTCAACTTCTCACTTAGCCAAAGTTTCAACTTCTTAACTTCATAATTCAAACTAATGATTTCTAAACTTTTCTTAATCATAATAACCTATGTAATTAGGCATTAATATGGCATACATTAGTTATCATGAGTCCATCATACATGCATGAGTTATATTACATGCCACTTTACAAACTTCAACAATATAATTGAAAGTTTACAACATAATTTACGTTCATGCACATGTGCATATTTTTACTTCAAGCATCATAGATTTCCTCCTTACCCTTTTGATGTACTTCCAGCTAAAAATGGTTAGTAGGGGAGGGTGAGATTTTTGGAAATCCCACCTAACTTGAATGCTCTCTTGATTACTTTGGGAATCACTCTCTTGCACCAAACATTAGCCTTGGATTTTCCTCAAGCACTTCTTCTTTTCCATGGCTGAAAAATGGTGTCTCTCCCTCTCCATTTTCTGCTCACAAAGTCGGTCTTATAAGGTGGAAGAGGAGGGGAAATTATATTTATAAAAAGCTTCAAAAGGAATGGAAGGTTGAGATTAAATCTTGAGATTTTAAGGGCTAAGATTTACCCACATAATTGACACCTTCTTGCTCCTTATTGGCCACTTAAAAAGTGTCATAATTACTGCACATGGAGAAGGAAAAAAATCTGTTTGGGGTTTGGTTACTCTAACCAAACCAAACTCCATTCGATTACTTCTACCGATTACAACTTTCATTGGTAAAAGTAACTTAATTCCAATAAATCTTTTTTTACTTTTCTGTAGATGTTTCCTTCCTCATTTAATCTCCATAATTCCCTCTTGAATATATTAAAATCATCATCCTCAAATTATCCCTTAATCCGGTCAAGTTTAATAGGATTACTTTATCCTGTCTAAAACTCCTTAAAACGAGCAATTTTAGAATAAATTATTTTTAGGGCCTTATAATTTTCTTCATTTTTATTGATATTTTAGCCCTTCTCTTTCCCCAAAATACCTTCTAAATGTCCCAAATTAATTTTTGTAATAAATTGTATTTTTCGGGATTTTCGGGCCTTCTTCCTCATTTTCGGGAAAATCGCCTTAATCGTACTTTCATCAATAATTTTGTAAAATACTATAAAATTCACTGAATTTTTCTAGACTCTGGTTTTTGGTCTTAGAGAACTCCTGATACCTTAAATAAATATTTTCAATCATCAAATCTTTAAAATTCCATAATTCCTCATCCAGACCGAATTTCAACAATCGGTTGAATCTTTGGTAATCAGTGAGTTCTACTCTATCTTTTGGGCATCTGTGAATTTTCCTGATTTTTGGTCAACTGTTTGACTTTGAATTTGACTTTTTCAAACGACCAAAATGCCCTTACACTTTCTCTTAATGACGAAAATGCCCTTTCACAGTCTAACTTTTCATAAATTTCCATTTTGCCCTTGACCTTTTGGCCCTTTATCTTTTGGTTTCTGATTCCTGGGACAACATCCCAGGGGGTCACCCATCCTAAAATTTCTCCAGGGCGAGCACACTTAACTTTACTATTCCTACCAGCTTTCATCCAACGGGCCAAATCTGATTCTGCGACTTACGGCCCAATAGCACCAACTTTTTCTGTACTTTCTATCCATAGCCTCTAACTTAACTTTTAATTACTGGTTTAGCCTCTTTATCCACTAACCATATTGCCCTTGATCTTTATATTTAATGACATATATGTCCCTGACTTACTTTCTTAGAAATTTCAGAACGTTAGAACTAATTTGACCAGGGTCTCTTAAGTCCACTGACATCCCCTTTTTCTGTACTTTTATTTCTGGGCCTTATCTTGTCTTATAACTATCGATTTGGCCCCTATGTCGACTTACAGAAAAGGTGGATATTAAATTTCTCCCCCCTTAAAATAAATTTCATCCTTGAAATTTACACATCTGAGTCATTAACTTTAGGCTCTTAACTTTCATCTTTCTTTCTGTTTCTCTACATACTTTCTTTAGTGCAAGCCCTTGCCAGAATACTTTTATAATTTCCTGTCGTAAGATCTTCCTTTTCATATAGGAAATAGAAAATTTCTGGCACTATGGCTCAAATTTGGGGGTAAAGCCAATCACTAACTATCCTTTCATCTTTTAAACATTCTACATCTCTTTGGCTAGGCTTATTTAGCCTTGAAGACTTACATAATCTTCATTATTGGAGATATCCTCAAGGATATTTGATCTCCAACCTCAACTTTAACGGTCATCTTTTCTTATTAGCATGAATTAATTACTAACTTGTAACATCGTTTAAGCTTAATATTCTAAGACATCATGTGACTGTCCCAGAATCATGTCAACTTCTCTCTTTACTAGAGCTTCTTGATTTTCACTATTTGACCATTATTTTTGAAAAATAACATTTCTGAGGTAATCTTACTTACTGCCTAAATTTCAATACTCATTTTATCTGGTCAGCCGCATTCTTTGCTCTGGTCATCCCATTCTTTGCTGACGTTTACTATTTGCAACCCTGCTTTTTCTTTACTTTTTACTCACCCTTGACTCTCTCTCCTTTTTTTAATAATTGGTGAGTTTTTAAAATTTCTAGGGTTCTATGTCTTTCTTCCTTTCTTAACTCGTACTTATAGCCTCATAATAGGCTTTAGGAAGATATAATACTCCTTTGAGTCATCATATTCCTTTCTGAACTTAACATTCTAATAGGGAACTTTTAAAATTTCTCACTTCCCTTGGTTCTTCTATGCTTTCATAGTCCAGAGAAACTTTTACTTTACTTTCTAGTTCTTATGCTACTTAACTAGCCTTGTGATCAAGTACTCACAATTATACTGGAGGCTTTAAGCTTCAATCTGTGAAGCTTTTTGATATCCTTCACTTCTCTACTTATCCTTCTCTTTAACTGGCCTGATTATCACTTATTCAGAACTTACAGTTTTACTATGTACTTTCATTACTTTCTTGACTAAGGAATTGGGAATGGGCTCATCTTAATTGACAGTCAGCTATCCATAGAAATAATCAAGGGTACTCTCTCTATACTAGCTAACCATCATGAGGACACCTTCATATCTTAATCTCAGCCCCTGGTCATTTCATTCTCATGTCCCAAAGAGCAGCATAACGCTTGTGGCTCTGAGCCATAAAGGCTCTCTGCTTGCTTTAACTGGGTCTGCAGACCGTAAGAGCTCTATTGCTCTTCTGGAGGCATACCGCCTCTTCTTATCTCTAGAACTTCTGATACTAGAGCCACTTTACTCCTTGGAACTTTTAGACCATTGAGCATAAGCTAAAATTGAGTCGTCTATCCTCAGTGGTAGCTATTCTGATAATTCCCCAAGATTAATCGTAGAAGCCGACATGTCTTCTTAAGCTTTGCTCATTCCTCTCTTCCTTTTGCACTTACTAAAGCATTTTCTTTTCCTTTCATGCCTCTTAGCTTATATTTCTCATGCCACATTTCTTTTGCTATACAACTTGACTTCTCAGGCATCGATTCATTCAGTGTCTGTTATATGCCCACCTACTATATCTTAGGATTCAACAATCCTAACTACTTCTTTTCTGATCATTACCATGATGTTGCAAAGAGAGGACTTGCATTCTGTTCATCTTACTGATTTGTCTAGTACCCAACTCTTTAAGGAATTCTGCCCTTGACTGCTATTAACTTACTTTCTCTCTTTTCGTATTGGGAATGGCTTATTCCATATGCCTTACTTTTACTGCTTTCTTTCTCTTGTGGGATAACATGAGAAGCTGACAATGGTTTCCCATTGGAGTTCTATCTGATTCCTGTCTATTAGGAATATGCTTCTCCCTATCTATCAGGAAGTAGCTTGCCTTGTACTAGGGCAATTAGTCCCACGTATCCTTGTCTTTCAAGGATTTACCTTTCTTCCTATCTATCAAGAAGTAGCTTGCCTAACTACGATGACTTTAATTATTATACGCCTAACTGCGGCGTTGGCATAGGAAAATCACCATCCCAAACTTTAGAGAGATACTTTTTAGCTAAAACATTTTCTGGTATGCTTTCTGTTGGGTACTTCCTCTTCTCATCATAACGCAACGTACCTTGTCCCAATCAGGGAACCTTTCTTAACTTTCTTACTTTTATAGTAGAGGCATTTACTAATAAGAACTTACTTTCTCATTTTCATACTTAGCCTAAGAATCACACCCTTCTACAATGCCTGAAAACATAGTGAAATATCACTGGTTTAAGTCTCATTGCCTAAGGCATCTTTTTGCCTTTACTATTATGGGGTGTCCCATATCACTTTTTCATCTGTTTCTTATCATCTGCATCCTTATGATGGGCTACTTGACTTTTCCTTTTGGTAGATCTTAAGATTCCTTGACCAATTCATTCGTGGTCATTTCATCTTTACAATTTATTCTCAAAGGAATCATTCATCATATAAGAATTTAAGCCTATATACTAGCAGATAATTCATCATGAAGTATCCTCAAACTCCGCTACTTGTACTATGCCTTTATTACTATTATACTTGGCTGCCTTAAGTTGAGATGTCTATTGTGGTTACTGAAACTACTGCTGCTGCTGCTGATGTGGCTATTATGCCTATTTTAGTCTATCTATCTTACTCGTAATAATCATAAAGCCTTTCAGCAGCCCTAGCACTTTTGATACTATCTACTTTCTAATTTCTTTAGAAAATTAACCACAATTTATTCAACATTTGCCTAACTCATTCTCATACTTAGCTGTCATAAATTATAGCCCAAAACAACACTTCTGTATCACAATTGTACTTCAGCTACTCATACCTTATACCTGTATTTATCTCTGGCATTAAAATTGCTAGACATCATTTCATTACTATACGTATCCTAACTCTTTGTTCTATAACTCTTGTGAACTTTTGGTATGATTCTAATGCATATAACTTTATCTCCGATAACATGTATTTTGTCCAACAAAGATCATAACCTAGCTTACTAATAGCTTAGGATGTCTAATAACCTTGAATGTTACTGGACTATCAGAGATTCCTTCCATGATCATCCCCTCTATCTCATTTACAAAGGTAAGGCTCAGTCTCATCTAGTATCCTCTGCCTTACAATAGGCTTTGGAGGAATATAAAATCTATTTTCAACCATGATTATTTCCTCAGAGGTTTCGTTGATTTCTTTAGCTTCTCTTCAACTCATCTGAGTCTCTATACTCAGAATAAGCTGATCCTCTTTCCAAGTTTTTCTGATCTCATCCTCTATATCACTGAGGATCTGAGTGATTCCATATCTGTAAGTAACTCAATATATCCTGATTTCTGAGATTCTATATCAACTTTTGCTCTTTTATCATCATTATAGCCACCTGCATTATCTCTCTATTTAAGACATCGGCAACTACCTTTACTTTGCTCAGCTGATACTTATTCAGTAGTCGTAGTCCTTGAGCAATTCCTCTCATGTCACTCTCTCAAGTTCAGCTCTTTCCAGTCTTATAAATACTTGTGATTCTTATGTTCACAGTACAGCTTGATAACTGCTCCATATAACTAGTGCCTCCATATCTTTAAAACATAAACTATCGCTGCAAACTTTAAATTATACATATAAATATTCTTGTCATTTTACTGAAAAAGACTGGTTCTTTCTAGTGAGCTTAATTGGCAGCAAGGCAATCCAAGAAAAGTTTTATATAAAACATCTATAATAATTTGCTAGGCTCAAAAAGCTCTTGACTTCGGTTATAGTCCTAAGCAGATCTTATCTCAGTATCACCTTTACTCAGTGCGGTCCGCAACGACCCATTCTTGAGAGATCACATGCCTTAGGAATTTTACTTCTCTTACTGTCCTAGGCCGATCCCATCTCAGTACTACCTTTACTCAGTGCGGTCCGCAGCGACTTCTTCCTGAGTGATCACCTATCCTAGGAATTTCACCTTTAATAACTAGAACTTACTGAGCTTAGCATAAAAATTTTTCTTTCAAAACAATTTATAAAAATTCTCGGATGCCCTTTTTATATTCCTTTAAAGATCTGGAGTGCACTATGTATCATTTATAATACTACAACAAATTGGTCCAAGTATCGTCAAAATGCACAATTCATGTAGTTTATGGAAACTGCAGGGGCATTCACTAAACCATATGGTACTCTTATAAACTCATAATGTTCGTATCTTGTACGGAAAGCCATCTTAAAAAAATGTCATTAGCTTCTAGCTAGGAGCTAGTGATAGCATGATCCAAGATCAATATATTCTCATGTCTTTCTTTTCACAAAGAGAACTGGGCCTTTCCAGGGTGAGACACTAGGTCTAACAATCCCCTTCTCTAATAGCTCTTCTATCTGTTATTTTATCTCTTTCTTCTTAATTGGAAACATTCTATACAAAATTTTGGAAAATAGGTTCATTCCTGCTACTAATCAATAGCAAACTTCACCTCTCTCTGGAGGCAGTACGCTGATCTCTTTTGGAAATACATTTAAGAACTCTCCGACCATCAGAATATTACTAAAGGACTCCTCAACTTCAATCTCAACTGGGGAGGAAGTCCCTACTGCGCCTTTAGCAGCTAATCAAGCTCAAAGGCCTCTCTGATCTTTACTATTTGACTAAATAAAGTCTTTGTCTTTGAGGAGAAAAGTAGTTCTTTAATTCCACGGGTATTTAATTCCAGGGTATGATCAATATAATCCATTTACAGCATCTAGCTTTCCCTTAAACTATCTCCTCTAGACAATTTCTGTAGTTTAAAGTTTAATCTTTTGGTTGCCTTTGCATCTCGCTTTAACCTTGAGATGGTAATATCGTAATAGATCCTGATCCAGATGAAATGTATCTAGGGTTCTCTACCATTTCTGGATCCTCTTCTTCTATTAGGAGCTCTTACTTCGGTACCGGCATCTCTACCAGTTTACGAGTTCTGGGCAAGCTGATTTAGCTCATATGCCTCTCTAGCCCATCGGATATATGCTAACCAAAACCCTAGTCCATGCAAAGCAGTATGCTCACGGAGTCCTCGGGTGTTAGTATCCAGTATGTGCTGTACAGAAGTGATTATATCAAACACCGGACCTTCATGTCTATTGTTCTATGCATATTCTAGTAGTTCTTCTGCTAGCTCCTTCTATTTTTTGAACACTTTATTTAAATTCTGAAATGATTCTATCACATTGGAACTAACCTCTAAGGGTTCCTTCTTATCATGCTCTTCCACAGGTATACTTGGCTTTTCATGCTTAGCTAATCACATTCATTCATAAACTCATGAATATGAAACATAACTAACTAGCATATCATCATAAGAGGCAACCAACATATACCATAACAATTAGCATTTAATATAACAAAGCATTGCATATTGAATACTAGTGCACAACATATTATTTAGCAATGCATAACTTAACAAATAATAATGCACATTTTGCATTACAAATCAAATCTTAAACATTTGCTCTGATACCACAAACAATGTGACACCTCTTATTTAACCCTCTTAGCTTCCATTGTGATGAGTTGGAACCAATTAATGGCCTCAAACAACTTACAATGTCAAAAGGGACCGAAATGAAAACTTTCATTTTTAGGAAAGTTACTATTCACAGTTTTCTGGGCCAATTTTGAAAATTCATAACTAATTCTAGAAAAATCAAAATTGAGTGGTTCCAACTTCTATTTGAAGCTTACAAATTCCTTTATGAGGGAAAAATACTCATTTGAACATAAACTAGTCCAACTGGTACAAATTCTTTCGTGAAAATGAACTGTTCATATGGTAATTTTTCATTTTTCCCAGGATTTACTGTGATTTTTTCGTCAACTTTGGACAGTCATAACTTTCTATATAAAACTCCAATTCCAGTGATCTTTGGCTCATTAGAAACCTTGCAATGTGAGATGTTTTTACATAAAATTTCAGGACATTTGGAATTCATTTACTCAGTTTCACGTTATGCTAAAGTTGAAGGTTTAGTCAACTTCTCACTTAGCCAAATTTTCAACTTCATAATTCAACCTAATGATTTCTAAACTTTTCTTAATCATAATAACCTATGTTATCAGGCATTCATATGGCATACATTAGTTATCATGAGTCCATCATACATGCATGAGTTATATTACATACCACTTTACAAACTTCAACAATATAATTAAAAGTTTACAACATAATTTACATTCATGCACATGTGCATATTTTTACTTCAAGCATCATGGATTTCCTCCTTACCCTTTTGATGTGCTTCCAACTAAAAATGGTTAGTGGGGGAGGGTGAGATTTTTGGAAATCCCAGTAGCAAAACTTTCTAACACACATTATAAAATTGCATGACAACTTTCAATACAAGTGTGAATTCAGAAAAGTGCAATATGTAACAATGAAATGCATATGGCCATAGCATACAAAAGCACATATTCACACTTTCAATCATCACAAATTTTCAACACAAGTCATGCATAATTCATACACATTTTCAAACAATTAAGCTTAGGGCTAGAAGGTCTTGCTACCTTGTCTCTTTAATTTCCCCTTAACTTGAATGCTCTCTTGTTCACTTTGGGAATCACTCTCTTGCACCAAACTTTAGCCTTGGATTTTCCTCAAGCTCTTCTTCTTGTCCATGGCTGAAAAATGGCGTCTCTCCCTCTCCATTTTCTGCTCATGAAGTCGGTCTTATAAGGGTGAAAGAGGAGGGGAAATTATATTTATAAAAAGCTTCAAAAGGAATGGAAGGTTGAGATTAAATCTTGAGATTTTAAGGGCTAAGTTTTGCCCACATAATTGACACCTTCTTGCTCCTTATTGGCCACTTAAAAAGTGTCATAATTACTGCACATGGAGAGGTAAAAAATCTGTTAAACCAAACTCCATTCGGTTATTTCTACCGATTACAACTTTCACTAGTAAAAGTAACTTAATTCCAATAAATCTTTTTTTTACTTTTCTGTAGATGTTTCCTTCCTCATTTAATCTCCACAATTCCCTCTTGAATATATTAAAATCATCATCCTCAAATTTCCCTTAATCCGGTCAAGTTTAACAGGATTACTTTATCCTGTCTAAAACTCCTGAAAACGAGCAATTTTAGAATAAATCATTTTTAGGGCCTTATAATTTTCTTCATTTTTCATTGATATTTTAGCCCTTCTCTTTTCCCCAAAATACCTTCTAAATGTCCCAAATTAATTTTTGTAATAAATTTTATTTTTGGGGATTTTCGGGCCTTCTTCCTCATTTTCGGGAAAATCGCCTTAATCGTACTTTCGTCAATAATTTTGTAAAATACTATAAAATTCACTGAATTTTTTTAGATTCTGGTTTTTGGTATTAGAGAACTCCTGATACCTTAAATAAATATTTTCAATCATCAAATCTTTAAAATTCCATAATTCCTCATCCAGACCGAATTTCAACAATCGGTTGAATCTCTTGTAATCAGTGAGTTCTGCTCTATCTTTTGGGCATCTGTGATTTTTCCTGATTTTTGGTCAACTGTTTGACTTTTTGCTTTGTCTTTGACTTTGACTTTGTCAAATGACCAAAATACCCTTACACTTTCTCTTAATGACCAAAATGCCCTTTCACAGTCTACCTTTTCATAAATTCCCATTTTGCCCTTTGACCTTTTGGCACTTGATCTTTTGGTTTCTGATTCCTGGGGCAACATCTCAGGGGGTCACCCATCCTAAAATTTCTCCAGGGCGAGCACGCTTAACTTTACTATTCCTACCAGCTTTCATCCACCGGGGCAAATCTGATTCTGCAACATGAGTCCTGTTTTGCAAAACTCGAGTCTTGTTTTCTTAGAACTCAAGTTCCACAACATGCTGGCATAGAACTTGCACTGGAAACTCAAGTTTGGGCTTCAAGTTTTACAAAACTCAATTTCTGGATTATCAAAACTAGAGTTTCAGCTCCTCTGTTATCTTTTGCCTCGACATATATTTGGTATTTTGATCATATCTCCCAAACCACAAGTCCGATTGATATGAAATAAATTTCATATGAAACTAGACTTAGGATACAATTCATAGATACAAGAACATCATCCAAGAATTTCACATGCAGGAGATATAAATTTCTAAACTTGGTGGTCAAATTGAACGCTTTATCACTAACCTTTGTTTATTATATCTATCATAACTTTCTTTATATAATATATTTGGGAATGATTCTTCTTCCGTATGAAAGTAGACATACAGGGCTTTCCATTGATTTATTATTTGCAAGGTTTGGAGTTTAATTAAGAGAGTTATGTGCTGAAAGCTGGACTGTGACTTGTGCAAGTTCAAAGCATGAAGTAAAACTCAAGTTCTACATTTACAAAACTTGAGTTTCGTGATCTAAATAGAATTTTTACACAAAAGATTCAATAAAACTTGAGTTATAGCTTGGAAAAACTCGAGTCTCGGGCTTCTGAACTTCATCTCTAAAAGTTGCTTTTATAAAACTCGAGTTCCAAATTTCCAAAACTTGAGTTCCACAATTGTTTCACAAAACTTGAATTGAAAACTGGAAGTTTCACAAAACTCGAGTCCTGCTGTTTTCCAAACTCGAGTTCCATGACTTTTGAAATTCTATCAATTCAAAAACTTGATGTTCAAACTTGAGTTCCAGAGATTCTAAACTCGAGTCTCGAGGACCTTTTCAACTAAACTGTTGGTCCGTACTAAGCCACAAATTGTAAACTTAGGTCGCTGTCTAGCCTTGAAAATGGATCAAGAATATTAATGTTGATTTCCAAGTTGTATAGTGCAACCCTAAGGTCATTCTCTCCAGAAGTGAGAAGGCGCACCAATAATTCTTAGCTTGGGTCTATGCTTATGATGCAAATGCAATCAGGGTTTGATTCAAATTATCCTATGTATCTAGACTAATTACAAAATAACTAAATTCTTTTTGGTATTTTCTTGATTGAGGATTAAAGTAAAGGCAGTTTTGAGAAAGAGAAGTGTGTGTGTGATGATGGGTGCCTCTTGAAAATAAAGTATTCCATCATAGTTCACAAAATATGAGGGGAAGTATCGGCTTTCACACTAAGTTTTCGAAATAAAAAACCCCAACAATTCGCATGGGTCCAGAGCGTATACGATGATCTCCTTCTAAATCCCCACACGGCTTGGTGGGTCCGAAATAACATGAAATGAACTGCATCCCATGAAATCCCTTAAGACCACTTAGTGTGTGTAAGGAAATCGCAAAGTGACAAAATCAACTCCATACATTGTTGACTCTAAAACCAAGCACAACTAGGATGATAGAAGAGACCAACAAGATTTCATTGAATAAGCAAAATGAACTCCATTCTACTTTGTCAATCACCAAACAACTCAATATACAATAATCTAAGTTTGGCCCAACTGAGACCAAGCATTTGCACACAAATTACAAAGTCCAACTCAGAATCCAAGTAATCCATAATGTAAATACAGATTAAAAAAGTACCCCCTTTGGCACTTCAAACTCCGGTTCACTTCATCTTCAAGAGGGTGGAGATGTTCAGCTCCTATGGGTGATGGAAATGAGCTTCGAATGGATGATGAATGCATGATAGATGGATGGATGATGAAGAAATGGGGGGAAATGGTGGTAGTGTGTAGGTAGGGTGAAATAGGAATGATATGCTCTCCTCTCTTTGCTCTCTTCAACTTCTGCAGCCTCCTTCCTTCCTCTCTTTTCAAAAATACCCTAATTCAGCATAATAAATTGTCCTGGGTCGGATCCATCAAGCCAGGTTGGGTTATTTTCCTTCTGAGGTAAAAATTCAGGTTCTATGCGATATTTGCCGCGGCTAACTTCAAGTTTCGTCGCAGCAAACCTCACCCAAGAGTTCTTACATGACTTCTTGAACTTTGGCCGCGGCAAATGTTGAATTTTGCCACAGTGAACTTCTCCAAAACTGCTTCCCTTGCCCTTTTGTAAGGAGTTCCAGTAATGAAATAGCAAATATGGGCAGTATCATTTGCTCATGATGCAATTTAGGCACTATAAATCATTATTCATTGCATAGGTGCCCAAAATCACATTAATCCAAATCAATAACTCATAATCTAAACTTAAGCGCAAAAAGGTCATGTATGGGCTAAAATTGACTCTAAGATTCTGAAAATTCTAGTAGAAAACTAATACAAATAAAGCTCAATCAAATTCCCCCACACTTAAACCTTTGTACTCCTGGACAAAGCTTCTTCAAAAACTTAAAAACAATAAATGCACTTAGAAAATGTACTCATAGGTCCAAGACTACAAAGCTTAATAAAACATTCATCAAGGGATTAGCAATGATAATGGCAAAGACAATTATAAATTAATCCTTAAGAAACTTCAATTCAAGAGATCGAATAAAAAAGATTCCTCTCCAAAGATAGAAGTGTCTCTCTCTCTTAGCTCACCAAGCAAGGACAATTTTCCCTCATGGTCTGCATTGTACTAGATCTGGTCCCAAAATAACTCAAAGTCAATGAAAGTCTTATGCAGATCATCATCGTAAGGAATTGGAGTTTATGGTTGGAGATAATATGTTCTTAAAGGTGTCACCTAGGAAGGGAGTTATGAGATTTGGAAAGAAAGATAAACTAAGTCCAAAGTATATAGGCCATTTAAGATATTAGATAAAATAGGTAATGCAACCTAACGTTTAGCCTTGCTACCAGAACTATCTAGTATTCATCCTTTATTTCAAGAGTCAATGTTGTGAAAATATCTATATGGCCCTTTCCATTGTTATTGGATGTCAAGAAGATGGAATAAAAGAAGATCCATCATATGAAGATGTTTCAATTGTTATTATTGATAAACAAGTGAAGAAGTTAAGATCAAAAGAATTTGTTTTAATGAAAGTGTTACGGCGAAATCATTTGCCAGGGGAAGCAACTTGAGAAGTTGAAAGTGATATACATGCCAAGTATCCTTATTTAATTGAAAATTCGGAGGAACAAATTTCTTAAGGGGGAGAATGTAACAATCAAGAAAAAAAGGACTATTTTTTTAAAAAAAACAAAGAAGTACAGATGCAAAAAGGACAAATGTGGGAGGGTAAACTTGTCATTTACCCTCCCCACACATGCCACACATGTGGAAAACCTTTTAAACCTCTCCCTCTCAGCTGTGTATTCATCTTCATGCCTTAAAGACATGAGCGACGGGAAAAATAGAGAGAGATAGAGAGAGAGATAGCGACCGCGTACGATTCAGTGAGTCTCACCGGAGGAGCTCGTCATCGGCTTATGTAAGGAAGGACTTGTGTTCAGGTAAATCTTTTGCAGCTTCCTCTACCCTCAAATTTCTTCATCTTAGTGGTTTTGGGATTTCAAGGGTTTAATTAGGATTGGAAAAAGTAATTTTTTTACTAATTAAATCAAGTTATAAGCAAGATCACAATTTCCTTAAATTATATGAAGTACTTGCGCAAACTTTTCTGAGGATTTATTGAACTGAAGCTCTTGGTAATGTTCATATCACTATTTATGTGAACAGTACCTTTGTCCTTTGTGATTTGCTTATTACAGCATGCATGAAGGGTTTAAAATGATGATTTTACTCTAGGCTAAATTTGAACTTTGGTTATTGGACAAGGGAAAAGTGAAGCATAATATGTATTAGGAAATTAAGTTGCTGATACAAGTCACAACTTTATATTGCATAAAAACTAGGTAATTGGCCTCCCTTATGTTTGAAATTTTTTGAACTTTTAGTACACATGTTAAGCTTTAAAATAAGTCCTAGAACATATTATTTAGATGAGTGGAGTCTGAGTTATGAATTTTTCAAGTTGGTTCAAAAAATCTTGAAAAACAGTATTTTGCTGATGAAGCAACTAAATTTGAGTAGGTTTTGAATTGGCTAAATGGTCTTTGTCGACCATGAAATTTGGCAAGCTCATGATAAGCTCTAAATTGAGCCCTGGAATGTAATTTTTGGATAAGTAAATTATAAGTTATGGATTATCAAAATTTGGGTTTGGAATCTGGAAATCTGAAAAAAAAAAAAGTTGGTAAGTAATCAAAACTTTGGAGAATTAATTTTGGAACATTGGTTGACAACAAATTTTGAATGGTAATTTTTTTAGAAGTGGATGTAGAGAGTTTTAAATGGATACTTGAACTATTGCATTTGAAATCTTATAGAATAAGTTGATGAAGATTTATCAGAATTATTTAATTGTCTTATTAATTATTGTAAATGTTAAAGTGTTATAGTATGTGTTTGAAATGTTTTATCGATGTGATTTCATGCTTGGAGATAGTGAAAAAAAAATTAAATTCAAATGTTATACACTCCATGCATGCTTGAAACTGATTTTGAGATATTTCTTGCAAATGTTTATGTTGTGATCTATGTTATAAAGTATTTTAAAATAATTTATTATTAAGAATGATTCGGAAATTGATTCCATGCATGCTTGAGAATGTTTTTAAGAGGACTGAATATAGAACGCTGGTTACTAACAGTAGTACTATTAGTCCTTGGTGAACCATAGTTAACTACGAGCCCGCCTGTTATTTATGGGTGTTAACTCACGCCTATTATTCTTGGATATGAACTCACGCCTGTTATTCTTGGCCTCAAGCCGTGCTTGTTGGTAACTTACCTCTGTGAACTGTGTGTTCACACCTGTTTTCATAGCTTCGAGTTGCGCCTGGTTATTTATCCTCGTGGACTGTGTGTCCAAGCCTGATATTCCATTCTGTTGAAGTCCTAAGAAAATTTGAGATTTAAATATTATTTTTTAAATTGAATTTGTCAAACGAATAGTTTTGCTACGTAATTGAAATTTTCTGACAAGTGGTTTATTATGCAGCTTAAATGTAACTTGATTATAATATGTGGAAACTGAAATTTATTGTTACGATATTTATCCTAATTGAATTATTTGTATTACTTTCTTAAATTTAGACAATTATATTTATGGGACATTATTCATTGGAAATTTATTTTTGGATTCAGATAGCCCAGTTGACCCTATACCTCTAGTTAAGCAATGACGAGCCTCCTTAATGTTATGAAAGATATTAGCTTATTTGTGGTTGCAGTTTGATATATATGAAAACTTATTTGTATGCACTATTTTTTGAAGGTTAGAAGCTCCACGTAGACTATAGGTGAGATCCATGTGCTTTTATCGCATTTTGATAATGCCAGATATGTCATTATATACAATTTAAATTATTGTATTATTTAGCAGTTTGGCAAACGATATTGGTATTATTTTTAAATGAAAGGCTTACAGGGTGTGAGATCTCTCTTAACTTGTGCCGGTCACCTCTAAATTTTTGGGAGTGACATCAACACCTTGCAGGAATGTGCTCTAGCACACAACTTTGTACAATTGTAAAGGGATTAACTCTTTTTTTTTTAATTCTAAGAGGTCCATCATAAATAATCTTGGGTTGGAATTTGGAAGTGAGCATGGAGAAGACAAAGCAAAGAGCATCAACCAAGATGGAGCTTACCTTTCTTCTCGGTCTCATTTTTGTGCTCATAGCTTGTCCTCCTTCTTCAGCAACTCAAAATCCAGAATTCGGAGAACAAACAAGCAACTTACAGACTTACATCGTTCGCGTTGCAAAGTCTCACGATGTTGCTTCCCTTCAGCACGAGGAGTTACATAACTGGTACCACTCATTGCTGCCTGAAACTGCACAAACTCACAACCAACAGCGCATGGTTTTCTTGTACAAAAATGTCATTGCTGGATTTGCTGCCAAGTTAACCCCAGAAGAAGCGAAGGCTCTGTGAGAAAAGGAAGAGATTCTGTCAGCAAAAGCCGAAGAGATATACTTCTTACACACAACTCATACACCACGCTTCCTAGGTTTGCAGCAACAAGGAACCGGATTGTGGGAAGGTTCCAATTTTGGCGAAGGCATCCTAATCCGAGTTTTGGATACCGGCATAGAACCCTCCCACCCTTCCTTCTCCGGCGAAGGAATGCCGCCGCCACCTGCAAAATGGGAGGGTTTCTATGAGTTCAACAAGCAGAGGACTTGTAACAACAAGGTCATTGGTGCACGAAACTTCATCAAGAACTCAACTCTACCTATAGACCCACCGTTTGATCATGTAGGCCATGGAACTCACATGGCGAGCACAACCGCCGGAAGATTTGTATCAAGCGCTAGCGTTTTTGACAACGCTAAGGGCACATCAGTTGGTATGGCACCCAAAGCGCACTTGGCAATGTATAAAGTTTGCGAGTTATTACATAATTGTTCTGGAAGTGCAATCCTAGCTGTGATGGACACCGCCGTCGGAGATGGTGTCGATGTTCTATCTTTATCTCTCGGTGGTTTCTCTACTGTTTTCTTCAACGAATCAATAGCTCTTGGAGCTTTCAGTGCGGTTCAACAAGGGGTTTTTGTTGCCTGTGGGGCTGGTAACTCTGGTCCTCACTATCATACCATGTCTAATGGAGCCCCATGGATTCTAACTGTTGGTGCAAGTTCTACCGACAGAAAAATCGTAGCGATAGCAAAAACTTGGAAACGGTGCAGAGTACGAGGGACAATCTGTGTTCCAGCCAAAGGACTTCCAGTCGTCGACGTTATTGCCTCTTGTATATTGTGACACCTCCTATTTTCCCCCTATTCTCTTATTATAGATCACTTAGGGATCACTCTTAGGCCTTAGATATCAAAAATTTGTCCAAAATTGTGAACTAGGATTTTGAAAAACGGAAAAGACGCTGGTACTGTTCACATTGCCATTTTCCACTTTTCTAGCCCAACTTTGAAAAATCATAACTAATTCTAGAAAAATCAAAACTGAGTGATTCCAATTTCTAAATTTTTCTTGATACGTGATCTACAGGGAAAAAATACTCATGGGTTTCAATTCTTAACCATTTGATACAGTTTATTTGAAAACCACATACTGTCCGAAATGGCTCTTTCCAGGTTTCCAGATTTTATCTCAATTTTTGGAAAATCATAACTCTCAAAATACACATCCAAATTTCGCAAAATTTATATCATCTTAAAGCTCAGGATGTCTAGTTTCTGACTTAAAAATTTCAACCCATTTGGAGCTCATTTTCTATTTTAAATCTCCACTGGAATCAGATTTGTTTTTCAGGGCCTTTGGAACCCTTCAACTTTGAAAACCAATTTTTCTTTTTGTTACCAAAACCTCTTTTTGGTTCATGATCTTAACTCTAACATGCATGATTAGTTTCTTATTCTTCTTTAGCCTTCTTAGCTCATGACCATGCATGCATCATCCCATATTCATATGTTCTTCATGTTGTAGTTAGATTACAACCATAACAACTTCAAAGAAAATAACATCTTGCATATTTACACAAAACAAGCAAGCATATGCATCATCATCTTCAAGGTTCAAGAACCTTTTCCTTACCCTTGCTTGAGCTTGCACCTACATGGTTAGTGGGTGGGGGATGAGATTTGGGAATCCCAATAGCAAAACCACATAATCATAACATAGTGAATGTGCATCCATGACTTTATGGCATGTGTATGAACATCTAAACATGTGACACATAAACTTTACTTGAACATGCATATGGCCATAGCACAAAAGTCACATTTCATACATAAAGCATGCACCTTTCTCATAACAAAAGTTCATGTAGCATTCACAAATCATTTTCATAAACATAAAAAGAGATTAGTAGTTTTGCTACCTCAAGATCTTAGCTTTTCCTTTTCTTTGAACGTTAGGGTTCTCTTGGTGACCTTTTTCCAAGGGTGTTCTTGAAGATTTTAAGACCCTAAAAACCATGGCATAAGATCTATGTAAATATCCAACCAACAAGTTGCCCAAAATCTCACAAAAACGCATGAAATCCCTTGTAGGTTTTTCAAG
>JANTPZ010143897.1:0-18810 GCA_025593235.1 Vachellia pachyceras | reverse complement strand
AAACCAGCGTCCCCACCCCGTCCCCACCCTTCTTTCTTTATCATAGTGGTCCCCCAAACCCCACCTCTCCCTCTCGCCGCAAGCCCCGTCCTCCAAACCGTCTCGTCGCCCGTCGCCGCTCATCGCACGCCATCCCTCCCCAAATCGTAAGCCGTTGCCGTCGCCAGTCGCCAGCAGCTTTGCAGACCGTCGCCCGCCATTCGAACGCTGTCGCTCTCAAATCACCAGTCGCCAGCCGTCGCCTGCCATCGCTTGCCGTTGTGGTAACTTTCTTCCTTTACTCTTCAGTTTTTTCTCTTCACATTCTGCACAAGAGTTTTATACACACACGAGTATATGCATGGCTGATGTATGTAATAGGACCTTGCACAGTATTTGCGTCGACTTTTCTAGAGATGCTTTGTATGGATTTTTATGTCCTGCAAATATATCGAAGAGTTACAATTCGGTAGAAAATCGGGTGCATTACGTTGGGAGCATAATACGAGCAGACGTTAATCCAAAGATGTGTTACCTAGCGCCAATAATCGAAAGGTATGGAATTATAATTATCCATTTAACACATTTAGCCTAATTGGTAATAACTAGCTTGTTTTGCTAACTTCATTTTCATGTATATGTGCTATTGTAGTCATCATTGGAGTCTCTGTGTTGTCTGTCCCCTCCAGAAAATTGTGTATTGGTTCGATCCTTTGCCTGGTAGAAAGGCAGGGAAAGAGCAAAAATACCTTTTTGATACGTAAGTTTTTGTATTTCTAAATTATTGGTTTTAACGATGTTTAAACATATTTTTTTCATATGTAACTATTGTCAATTCAATCGCAGCGCACTGAAGACATACCGAATAATGGGCGGTAAACGTGACAGTAGAAATAACAACACACAGTGGTTTTATCCAAAAGTAAGTACTTTAACTTTAAATTCTTTCATTCAAAATCGTTTTATCCCTTTATACTTTTTGACAATATATGATTTTTATCTTTAGTGCCCTAGACAATCAGGAATATTGAGTGCGGGTATTATGTCATCAGTTACATGTATAGTATCATTCAGAGCGGATTGACTAGATAATGCTTATTACTTCAAGGTGAATATATATGTTTCAACTTTTCACGTCGACTTGTATAGGGTGAATTAGATATATGAATTGTGTTAGTCTGCCACACAAATTAAATAACAATGACTTCTGTGTTTCGATGCAACAAGACTTGGCTTATGTAGATATACACGTCTAACCCTGCTAGGTGTTTATTATGTCTGTAATTGATCTGGTGTATAAAATGTAACTGTAAGTTGAATCAGGTGGGTTTAATAAAATAGAATTGAATTTTTTTTAAAAAAAAGAACTTACGGCGCCCTATATAAGGAAAAAGGGCACCGTAGCTCTACCTACAATGCCCTTTTAAAGGATAGGCGCTGTAGGTCAGATCTACGGCGCCCTTTTACAGAATATAGGGCGCCGTAGGTCTGACCTACGGTGCCTATTCTGTAAAAGGGTGCCGTAGGTCTGACCTATGGCGCCCTATACTCTTTAAAAGGGCGCCGTAGGTCTAAGCTACGGCGCCCTATATTTCTGTAAAAGGGCGCCCTAGGTCTGACCTACGGCGCCTATCCTAAAATAGGGCGCCGTAGGCCCTACCTTACTACACCGCTCATATTTACGCCCCCCGAGAAAGGGCTCCTATTGGGTTAAAAATAGGGCGTAAAAAGTACCTTTTGTAGTAGTGATGGATGAATTTTAAAGAACTAACCACATTTCTGAAATCCTCATGTAAAACTGAGCATTAGAGGAAGTTTCCATGCAATTCTGAGCCTTTGAACAATGTTCATTCTCCCTTTTGATTGAAACAGGCCAGAAATACACGGTGGCTCCTATTTGATGGAAATTGATGAATTTTCAATAACTAACCATATTTTTGGAATCCTCATGCAAAAATGATAAAGAGAGGAAGTTTCTATGCAATTCTTAGCCATTAAACATTCTTCATTCTCCCTTTGGAATGATACATGCCAGAAACACACGGTGGCTCCTACTTTATGGAAATGGATTAATTTTCCAGAAGTAACCACATTTCTGGAATCCTCATGCAAAACTGAGCATGAGAGGAAGTTTCCGTGCAATTATGAGCCTTTGAACAGTCTTCATTCTCCCTTTTGACCAAAACAGGTCAGAAACACACGGTGGCTCCTATTTGAAGGAAATGGATGAATTTTCAATAACAAACCACATTTCTGTAATCCACATGCAAAACTGAGCTAGCGAGGTCGTTTCCATTCAATTATGAGCCATTGAACAGTCTTCATTCTCCCTTTTGTACGATACAAGCCAGAAACACACAGTGGCTCCTTTTTGATGGAAATGGATGAATTTTCAAGAACTAACCATATTTTTGTAATCCTCATGCAAAACTGAGCATGAGATGAAGTTTCCGTGCAATTCTGAGCGATTGAACAAGAAACACACGGTGGCTCCTTTTTTATGGAAATGGATGTATTTTCAATAACTAACCACAGTTCTGGAATCCTCATGCAAAACTGAGCAAGCGAGGTCGCTTCCATTCAACTCTGAGCCATTAAACTGTCGTCATTCCTCCTTTGAAACCATACATGCCAGAAACACACGGTGGCTCCTATTTTATGGAAATGGATGAATTTTCAAGAACTAACAACATTTCTGGAATCCTCATGCAAAACTGAGCTAGTAAGGTCGTTTCCATTCAATTCTGAGCCATTGAACAATCTTCATTCTTCGTTTAGAACGATAAATGACAGAAACACACGGTGGCTCCAAATTGGTGGAAATGGATGAATTTTAAAGAACTAACCACATTTCTGGAATCCTCATACAAAACTGAGCATGAGAGGAAGTTTCCGTGCAATTCTGAGCGATTGAACAATCTTCATTCTCCCTTTTAACCGAAACAAGCAAGAAACACACAGTAGCTTCTTTTTTATGGAAATGGATGAATTTTCAATAACTAACCACATTTCTGGAATCCTCAAGCAAAACTGAGCATGAGAGGAAGTTTCCGTGCAATTCTGAGCGATTGAACAATCTTCATTCTCCCTTTTGACCGAAACAGGCAAGAAACACACAGTAGCTCCTTTTTGATGGAAATGGATGAATTTTCAATAACTAACCACATTTCTGGAATCCTCAAGCAAAACTGAGCTAGCGAGGTTGTTTCCATTCAATTCTGAGCCAATGAACATTCTTCATTCACCATTTTGAACGATACAGGCCAGAAACATACAGTGGGTCCTATTTGATGGAAATGGATGAATTTTCCATAACTAACCACATTTCTGGAATCCTCAAGTAAAACTGAGTTAGTGAGGTCGTTTCAATTCAATTCTGAGTCATTGAAACAGTCTTCATTCTCCTTTTTGAACGATATATGATAGAAACACACGGTGGCTCCTATTTGATAGAAATGGATGAATTTTCAATAACTAACCACATTTCTGGAATCCTATGCAAAACATAGCAAGCGAGGTCGCTTCCATTCAATTCTGAGCCATTGAACAGTCTTCATTCTCCCTTTCAAATGATACATGCCAGAAACACATGGTGGCTTTATGGAAATGGATGAATTTTCAAGAACTAACAACATTTCTGGAATCCTCATGCAAAACTGAGCTAGTGAGGTCGTTTCCATTCAATTCTGAGCCATTGAACAGTCTTCATTCTTCTTTTTGAACGATACATGACAGAAACACACGGTGGCTCCTATTTGATGGAAATGGATGAATTTTCAATAACAAACCACATTTATGTAATCCACATGCAAAACTGAGCTAGCGAGGTCGTTTCCATTTAATTATGAGCCATTGAACAGTCTTCATTCTCCCTTTTGTACGATACAAGCCAGAAACACATATTTCTGGAAACCTCATGCAAAAGTGAGCATGAGAGGAAGTTTCCGTAGAATTCTGAGCCATTGAGCAGTCTTCATTCTCCCTTTTGACTGAAACATGCCAGAAACACACGGTGGCTCCTTTTTGATGGAAATGAATGAATTTTCAAAACTAACCACATTTCTAGAATCCTTAAGTATAACTCTGCTAGCGAGGTCGTTTGCATGCAATTCTGAGCCAATGAACAGTCTTCATTCTCCCTTTTGAACGATACAGGCCAGAAACACACGGTGGCTCCTATTTCATGGAAATGGATGAATTTTCCATAACTAACCACATTTCTGGAATCCTCAAGCAAAATTGAGCTAGTGAGGTCGTTTCCATTCAATTATGAGCCATTGAACATTCTTCATTCTCCTTTTTGAATGATACATGACAGAAACACACGGTGTCTCCTATTTTATGGAAATTGATGAATTTTCAAGAACTAACAACATTTCTGGAATCCTCATACAAAACTGAGCTTGAAAGGAAGTTTCCATGCAATTCTGAGCCATTGAACAATCTTCATTCTCCCTTTTGAACGATACAGGCCAGAAACACACGGTGGCTAGTATTTAATGGAAATGGATGAATTGTCATGAACGAACCACATTTCTTGAATCCTTAAGATAAACTGAGCTAGAAAGGAAGTTTCCATGCAATTTTGAGCCGTTAAACAGTCTTCATTCTCCCTTATGACCGAAACAGGCTAGAAACACACGGTGGCTCCTTTTTAATGGAAATGGACGAATTCTCAATAACTAACAACATTTCTGGAATCTTCATGCAAAACTGAGCGAGAGAGGAAGTTTCCATGCAATTCTGAGCCATTGAACAGTCTTCATGCTCCCTTTGGAACGATACAGTCCAGAATACGGTGGCTCTTTTTTTATAGAAATGGATGAATTTTCAAGAACAAACCACATTATTGGAATCCTCATGCAAAACTGAGCAAGAGAGGAAGTTTCCATGTAATTTTGAGCCGTTGAACATTCTTCATTCTCCCTTTTGACCGAAACAGGCCAGCACCCCATGGTGGCTCCTATTTGATTGAAATGGATGAATTTTCAATAACTAACCACATTTTTTGAATCCTCATACAAAACTGAGCAAGCGAGGTCATTTCCATTCAATTTTGAGCCATTGAATAGTCTTCATTCTCCCTTTTGAATGATACATGATAGAAACACACGGTGGCTCCTATTTGATGAAATGGATGAATTTTCAAGAACTAACAACATTTCTGGAATCCTCATGCAAAACTGAGCTAGAGAGGAAATTTCTATGTAATTCTGAGCTTTTGAACACTCTTCATTCTCCCTTTTGTACGATACAGGACAGAAACATGCGGTGGCTCCTTTTTGATGGAAATGGATGAATTTTCGATAACTAACCACATTTCTAGAAACCTCAAGCAAAACAGTGCTAGCGAGATCGTTTCCATGCATTCTGAGCCATTTAACAGTCTTCATTCTCCCTTTTGAATGATGCAGGCCAGAAACACATGGTGGCTCCCATTTGATGGAAATGGATGAATTTTCAAGAACTAACCACATTTCTGGAATCCTCATGTAAAACTGAGCGAGCGAGGAAGTTGTTGTAATTAGAACGTACACGCATCGGAATTTAAAATTTTCTAATCCCAAATACAGATCTGTCAAAGGCGTTTAGATCGAGGAGATGAAGGCGTGCCTTTTGCGTTTTGAAATTATCCCTTCCTTTGCGTCTGGATCTCCTCAGATTCCACAACCTTCCGGGCTCTTGCTTCCGATCACAAGGAGCTAACGTTCTTTCAATCGCCTCCCTCTACCGATATCCACGCGAACAGTCTCTAACAATAGCAGCGTGCTAGCGCCTCTTCATTTCTCTCTCAAGGTTTCGTGGCTCAAGAGCGAATTCAAATTCATAATGGGATGCCACTTCTGTTCACAAGCACTCATATTTATAAAGCTCATGGTGTGCATCTTAATTTAAGATTAATCTTTTATTAATCTTTAAACATCCGAATTTGAATTTCAAGAACTAATCTTGCAATTCGAAATTTCAGAGGATATTTAGGATCTAATCTTGCAATCCGAAATTTCAAAAGGATATTCAAGATCCAATCTTACAATTTGAAATTTCAGAGGATATTCAAGATCTAATCTTGCAATCCGAAATTTCAAAAGGATATTTAAGATCTAATCTTGAAATTCAAATTTCAAAAGGATATTCAAGATCTAATCTTGCAATTCAAATATTCAAGATATAATCTTGAAATTTCAAAAAGGATATTCAAGATCTAATCTTGAAATTCGAATATTCAAGATCTAATCTTGAAATTCGAAATTTGAAATTCAAACTGTGAAATTTGAATTTTACAATCTTAATTTGGATTAAATTGATCTGATCAAATCATATCCATTTAATTAATCAAATATTGAGCCAACGAATTTAATTTATCTTTATAAATTAAATTAATGCTAGTTATTTAATTTATCAAATAAATTAAACATTAAACTAACACACACAAATATTATTTACATAATATTGTGCAATTTCGAAGTTCAATATATATATTTAAAATTCGAATAAACCCTAGAAATAAAGCTTATGTTGGGTTGTTCTTCCGTGTGACCCTGTAGGCCCATATAAAGTTGGCAGTGGGCTAATCTCACTATAAGCCCACAAGTCGCAAACGATCTCTAGCAAGACATTCCAAATCATACGGGGATTGTTAACACGACGTAACCTTTTATGCAACCACATCACGTCCCTTTTGTCATGCGATACCTCGGTCAAGGATGAGGCATGGATGATGTCATCCTCCTATTCCCGATCATTACTTTCTCGATCCCTGAGTAGTCTGATCAAAGAAAAGAAAAACCTTTTCATTACAGTATGGCCATACATTTCCCAGACTCACTCATCGAGGGGCCCAGTAATATCTCTCGACTAATGTGAGGGACAAATCCTATCTTGATCACTCATATCCCTCGACATGAAAACCCTTAAGCCCAATTATAGCCTTTATCATCACCCGGTCAAAGGTGACTTTTGACTAGGTCAAAACTTAGTGACTCTCATGCAGGAATCCATGATGATCTCAGGTCAAAGGGCATTGTGATGTGATCACATATGAGAAAAGCTAATGACTTAATCCATGTAGCTTTCTCATAGTGGGTCGGTCTAGCACCTTGTACTCTTACAAGTGCCCATGACTTTGACTCGTATCTCCATATCTAATCAAAGTCATACTGGTCTTACCTTATCTACGCTCCTACATAGATAACCAACTAGGGACATTTAAGACAATGTTCATAATTCGTCTATGGATGTAATTATCACAACAAACGTACAAAACATATGATAACTAAATAGAGAAAATGCATTAAAAGAAATAAGAGTACAATGATTGGCCCTAGGGCACAAATTCCAACAGAAGTTTCCATGCAATTATGAGCCATTGAACAGTCTTCATTCCCCTTTTAAACGATACAGGCCAGAAACACACGGTGGCTCAAATTTAATGGAAATGGTTGAATTTTCAAGAATGAACCACATTTCTGGAATCCTCACGCAAAACTGAGCAAGAGAGGAAGTTTCCATGCAATTCTGAGCTATTAAACAGTCTTCATTCTCCGTTTGGAACGATACAGGCCAGAAACACACAATGGCTCCTATTTTATGGAAATGGATGAATTTTCAAGAATAAACCACATTACTGGAATTCTCATGTAAAACTAAGCAATAGAGGAAGTTTCCATGTAAATTTGAGCCATTGAACAGTCTTCATTCTCCCTTTTGACCGAAAAAGGCTAGAAACACACGGTGGCTCCTATTTGATTGAAATGGATGAATTTTCAATAACTAACCATATTTTTGGAACCCTCATGCAAAACTGAGCAAGCGAGGTTGTTTCCATTTATTCTGAGCAATTGAATCTTCATTCTCCCTTTTGAATGATACATGACAGAAACACACGGTGGCTTTTATTTGATGAAATGGATGAATTTTCAAGAACTGACAACAATTCTGGAATCCTCATGCAAAACTGAGCTATAGAGAGGAAGTTTCTATGTAATTCTGAGCGATTGAATAGACTTCATTCTCCCTTTTGACCGAAACAGGCCATAAAACGCGGTGGCTCATTTTTTATGGAAATGGAAGAATTTTCAATAACTAACCACATTTCTGGAATCCTCAAGCAATACTGAACTAGCGAGCTCGTTTCCATGCAATTCTGAGCCATTGAACAGTCTTCATTCTCCTTTTGGAATGATATATGAGAAAAACACACTCTGGCTTCTATTTGATGGAAATAGACGAATTTTCAATAACTAACCACATTTATTATGAGCCATTGAACAGTCTTCACTCTCCCTTTTGAACGATACAGGCCAGAAACACACGGTGGCTCCTTTTTTATGGAAATGAATGAATTTTCAATAACTAACCACATTTATGGAATCCTCAAGCATAACTGAGCTAGCGAGGTTGTTTGCATGCAATTTTGAGCCAACGAACAATATTCATTCTCCCTTTTGAACGATATAGGCCAGAAACACAAGGTGGCCCTATTTGATGGAAATGGATGAATTTTCAAGAACTAACATCATTTCTGGAATCCTCATGCAAAACTGGCAAGAAAGGAAGATTCCATGCAATTCTGAGCCGTTAAACAGTCTTCATTCTCCCTTTTGACCGAAACAGGCCATAAACACACGGTGGCTCCTTTTTAATGGAAATGGACGAAGTTTCAATAACTAACCACATTTCTGGAATCCTCATGCAAAATTGAGCGAGAGAGGAAGTTTCCATGCAATTCTGAGCCATTGAACAATCTTCATTCTCCTTTTTGAACGATACAGGCCAGAAACACACGGTGGCTGCTTTTTTATGGAAATGAATGAATTTTCAATAACTAACCACATTTAAGGAAACCTCAAGCATAACTGAGCTAGCGAGGTCGTTCCCATGAAATTTTGAGCCAACGAACATTATTCATTCTCCCTTTTGAACGATATAGGCCAGAAACACAAGGTGACCCTATTTGATGGAAATGGATGAATTTTCAAGAACTAACATTATTTCTGGAATCCTCATGCAAAACTGAGCAAGAAAGGAAGATTCCATGCAATTCTGAGCCGTTAAACAGTCTTCATTCTCCCTTATGACCGAAACAGGCCATAAACACACGGTGGCTCCTTTTTAATGGAAATGGATGAAGTTTCGATAACTAACCACATTTCTGGAATCCTCATGCAAAATTGAGTGAGAGAGGAAGTTTCCATGCAATTCTGAGCCATTGAACAATCTTCATTCTCCCTTTTGAACGATACAGGCCAGAAACACACGGTGGCTGCTTTTTTATGGAAATGAATGAATTTTCAATAACTAACCACATTTAAGGAAACCTCAAGCATAACTGAGCTAGCGAGGTCGTTCCTATGAAATTTTGAGCCAACGAACATTATTCATTCTCCCTTTTGAACGATATAGGCCAGAAACACAAGGTGACCCTATTTGATGGAAATGGATGAATTTTCAAGAACTAACATCATTTCTGGAATCCTCATGCAAAACTGAGCAAGAAAGGAAGATTCCATGCAATTCTGAGCCGTTAAACAGTCTTCATTCTCCCTTATGACCGAAACATGCCATAAACACACGGTGGCTCCTTTTTAATGGAAATGGATGAATTTTCAATAACTACCACATTTCTGGAATCCTCAAGCATAACTGAGCTAGCGAGGTTGTTTCCATGCATTTTTGAGCCAATGAACAGTATTGATTGTCCCTTTTGAACGATACAGGCCAGAAAACACAAGTTGGCTCCTTTTTAATGGAAATGGATCAATTTTCAATAACTAACCACATGAATCCTCATGAAAAATTGAGCTAGAGAGGAAGTTTCCATGCAATTCTGAGACGTTGAACAGTCTTCATTCTCACTTTGGAATGATACATGACAGAAACACACAGAGGCTCTTATTTGATGGAAATGGAAGAATTTTCAAGAACTAACAACATTTCTGGAATCCTTATGCAAAACTGAGCTAGAAAGGAAGTTTCCATGCAATTTTGAGCCGTTAAACAATCTTCATTCTCCCTTATGACCGAAACATGCCAGAAACACACGGTGGCTCCTTTTTAATGGAAATGGATGAATTTTCAATAACTAACCACATTTCTTGAATCCTCATGCAAAACTGAGCTATGGAGGAAGTTTTCATGCAATTCTGAGCCATTGAACAGTCTTCATTCTCCCTTTTGAATGATACAAGCCAGAAACACATGGTGGCTCCTATTTAATGGAAAAGGATGAATTTTCAAGAATGAACCACATTTCTGGAATCCTCATGCAAAACTGAGCAAGAGAGGAAGTTTTCGTGCAATTTGAGCCATTAAAAAGTCTTCATTCTCCCTTTGGAACGATACATGCCAGAAACACACAGTTGCTCCTATTTTATGGAAATGGATAAATTATAAAGAACAAACCACATTACCAGAATCCTCATGCAAAAATGAGCAAGAGAGGAAGTTTTCATGCAATTTTGAGCCATTGAACACTCTTCATTCTCTGTTTTGACCGAAACAGGCCATAAACACATTATGGCTCCTATTTAATTGAAATGGATGAATTTTCAATAACTAAACACATTTTTGGAATCCCCATACAAAACTGAGCAAGCGAGGTCGTTTCCATTCAATTCTAAGCCATTGAACAGTCTTCACTCTCCCTTTGGAATGATACAGGCTAGAAACACACAGTGGCACCTATTTTATGAAAATGGATGAATTTTCAAGAACAAACCACATTACTGGAATCCTCATGTAAAAATGAGCAAGAGAGAAAGTTTTTCTGTAATTTTGAGCCATTAAACAGTCTTCATTCTTCTTTTTGACTGAAACATGCCAGAAACACACGGTGGCTTCTTTTTAATGGAAATGGATGAATTTTCAATAACTAACCATATTTCTGGAATCCTCATGAAAAACTGAGCTAGAGAGGAAGATTCCATGTAATTCTGAGCCATTGAATGGTGTTCATTCTCCCTTTTGAACGATACATGACAGAAACCCACGGTGGCTCCTATTTGATGGAAATGGATGAATTTTCAAGAACTAACTACATTTTATGGGATCGTCGTGCAAAACATAGCAAGAGAGGAATTTTCCATGCAATTCTGAGCCATTGAACATTCTTCATTGTCCCTTTAGAACGATACAGTCCAGAAACACATGGTGGCTCCTTTTTTATGGAAATGGATGAATTTTCAATAACTAACCATGTTTTTGGAATCCTCATGTAAAACTCAGCTAGCGAGGTAGTTTCCATGCAATTCTGAGCCATTGAACAGTCTTCATTCTCCCCTTTGCACGATATAGGCCATAAACACACGGTGGCACCTATCAGATGGAAATGTATAAATTTTCAAGAACTAACCACATTTCTGGAATCCTCATGAAAAACTGAGCTAGAGGAGAAGTTTCCATGCAATTCTGAGCCAATGAACAGTCTTCATTCTCTCTTTTGACCGAAACAGGCCAGAAATACAAGTTGGCTCCTTTTTAATGGAAATGGATCAATTTTCAATAACTAATCACATTTCTGGAATCCTCATGAAAAACTGAGCTAGAGAGGAATTTTCCATACAATTCTGAGCTATGTACAGTCTTCATTCTCCCTTTGGAATGATACATGACAGAAACACACGGTGGTTCCTTTTTGTTGAAAATGGATGAATTTTCAAGAATTAACCACATTTATAGAATCCTCATGTAAATTTGAGCAAGAGAGAAAGTTTCCATGCAATTATGAGCCATTGAACAGTCTTCATTCTCCCTTTGGAATGATACAGGCTAGAAACACACGGTGGCTCCTTTTTGATGGAAATGGATCAATTTTCAATAACTAACCACATTACTGGAATCCTCATGCAAAACTGAGCTAGCGAGGTCGTTTCCATGCAATTCTGAGCCATTGAACATAATTCATTCTCCCTTTTGACCGAAACAGGCCAGAAACACACCGTGGCTCCAATTTGATGGAAATGGATGAATTTTCAATAACTAACTACATTTCTGGAATGCTCCTGCAAAACTGAGCAAGCGAGGTCGTTTCCATTAAATTTTGAGCCATTGAACAGTCTTCATTCTCCCTTTTGACCGAAACAGGCCAGAAACACACGGTTGCTTCTTTTTCATGGAAATGGATGAATTTTCAATAACTAACCATATTTCTGGAATCCTCATGCAAAACAGAGCAAGCGAGGTCATTTACATGCAATTTTGAGCCAATGAACAATCTTTATTCTCCCTTTTGAACGATTGATCCGACTAATTCGTAAATTATAAAATTTTGTCGTTGTCTAGCATTGGAAATGGATCAAAAAAATAATAATTATGATTTCCAATGATTGCACAGGGTGCAACCCTAGGGTCGTTCTCTTTGGAGCTAATGAGTACCAATAGTTAATAGCTTGTGATTACATTTGCGATGCGAATGGAAACAGTTCTTGGTTCAAAATTTCTTTGCCCAAAATGACTAAATTTAAAGTAAGAATTGTTTTTGGTATTTTCTAATTAAGTGAAGTTGCAAGACATGATTGGAGTAAAAAGGTGTTGGATAGTGGAAATCCTCTTGAAATTGAGTAGGCCATCATAGTTCGCAAAAGATTAGGGAAAGTATCGGTTTTCACACTAAGTTTCGTAATAAAAACCCCAACAACTCGCTGGGTCAGAAATTCCATATAATGAACTCCATTCCATGAAATCCTTTAAAAACACTTAATGTGCGTACGGAAGTCAAAAGGTGCAAAATTCAACTCAACACATCAATGCCTTTAAAATCAAGCAGAACTAGGAAGATTAAAGAGAACAATGAAGATTTCACTGAATAAGTAGAGATGAGACTTCATTCTACTATGTCAAACATAAAACAACTTCAATACACAAATAATCCAAGTTTGGCTCGACCGAGACCAAGTATCTAAGTACTAATTACAAAGTCTAACTCAGAATCCAAGTAATCAATAACATAGATACAAATTGAAAACAAATACTCCCTTTTCAACACTCCGAACTCAGACCGTCTTCATCCTCAAGAGGAAAGGAGATGCTCAGCCGCTCATTCTATATGAAAGCACGCTCTGAATAGATGGTAGAAGGCACATGGTGGATTGATTGTGATAAGATGGAGTGGAAGTAGGGTTTTGGATTGTAGAGAAGATGAGAGAAATGTGTGTGTGTGTTTTTTTCTGACTCCTTTCTGCTTACCTCCCCGAATCTTACCCTAATTAGGTCTTGTTAACCATCCAGGGTCAGATCCAAGGAATCGGGTCAGGTTTATTTTCTATTTGGAGCAAATTCTGGTGCTGATGCGTGATATTCGCAGTGGTGAACCTCTCCCGAGAGTTCTTTGTTGGCTTGTTTGACTGTAGTCGCGGTGAATTTTGTTGTGCACCGTGGCGAACTCCTCCAGAGATGTTTCCCCAAGTTCTTGATCGGAGTTCCTGAAATAAAATAGCAAATATTTGCAGTATCATTTGCTCATGATGGAATTTAAGTATAGTTATATCATAATTATGGAAAATGCACCCAAAATTACCCTAATCTAAATCAACAACTCTAATTCTCAAATTAAGCACAAGAAGGGTAATGAATGGGCTAAAATTGAATCAAAAACATTGGAAATTTAAGTGCAAAAGATTTATAAATAAAGCTCAATTAAATTCTCCCACACTTAAACCTTTGTACTCCTAGACAAAGCTTTTCAAAACTTTAAAATGATTAATGCATCAAGAATATATCCTCATGAGTCCAGGACTACAGAATTTAGTAAGAAGCATTCGTCAAGGTATTAACAAGGATAATAGCAGAGACAATTGTAAATCAATCCCTAAGAGAATTCAATTCAAGAGACTGAGTAAAGGAGACTTCCTCTCAAAAATAGAAGTTTTCTCTCTCAGCTCACTAAGTAAGGACAATTTCACTCATGGTCTGCTTATTCCAATCTCTACCATAGGCTTGTAATTATTCTAGCTCTCTACCACAAGATCAATATAGTGTGAATCAAGAGGACTTTGGGGTTTAAGATGGATGATGGGGGTTTTCAACTAATGGAGTGAAATGATGAAAAGAATTACTTGAATACACAGTACCAAAGGAATCCAATGATATTAGTCCACTTGCAAGACTTTAGAGAAACTCATGTTTAGGCAATATACTACTTTCCTCTTTATTATATATATATTCTTTTCTTTATTTTTTTCATATATAATTTTTTTCACTGAATAAGTATCACAATCTGATCAGACTATGCTTGCACATATATATTTATAGTTTTCCAAATGCTGGTTTCAAGAGTGAATGGCTCAAAAGGGTGATAATGGTTAAGTTATGAAAGGTTTGTGTTTGGGCAAAATGAAAGGTTTTGAAATGAAGGCCTCAATCATCTTCACAAGATATTAGATCATAAAGCTTTGATTAAGAACCAAGACAAGTTCCAAAGAGATTAAAAATCAAGACAGACCCACACAAATCAAATGGAATTAGGCCCAATTATACTCACGACAAGGCTAATGTCTCAATTAAACAGTCTCAAGAATAAAAAAACAAAGAGTCAATTCAAAACTGCATCTACGCTTAACATTTACTAATAACTCCAAAAAATGCACTTAAACAAAAGCTTTTATCCTTAAAGATCATGCATCAACTTCCCAATGCATTATCTATGAAAACCATGATATCATAAGTTTGCTCAGGAGTATTAAAGGCAATAAGATAAGAGGAATCTTTATTTGAAAATTCAAACCTAAATATATTAGTATTATTTTTTTTTGCACTGAGGTTTTGCCGCGGCTAACCATAAAGTTGGTCGCGATGAACCACACCCGAGAGGCTGGTTCTATGTGCAGGTGGTTTCACCGCGGCGCAACCACAAGATGGTCGCGACGGAACACACCCGAGAGGTGAATTGCCTTATTTTGACTACGTTCACCCTGGCGAATAACAAAATTGGTCGCGGTGAAAGTGGTCCGAGAGCAAAAATGCAGTTCAAAACCTCTGGAAAATAAAAAAATTTCGAAAAAAATTTAAGAAACTTGAAAATTTCCAAAGTTTTCAGTGAAAATAGCTCAACATTTAACCTTCAACAATTCCATTTGCATTTTAAAAATCAAGGTAATGCTTCAAAAATTTTAAATCGTAATTCTCCCCCACACTTAAATCGAACATTGTCCTCAATGATTGAAGGGGAAAAAATTAACAGGCAGATAAAGCGCGGATCTCACAAGAAATTACAAAAATTCATGCATGCATGCAACGGAATTCAAGGAAAATGGCAAAGGAAAACATCTATATACATACAGCTGTAAAACATAATCCATAAGAAATCCAATACAACTGCATCAAAAGTTTAACAAAACAAAGAAAACTAATCATATCCCTGCATGGCCGAGTCACCCTCAGAATCCTCATCTGCAGTAGCCTCCTCCTCCCTAGTCCCCTCCGCTGCTCCGCCCTCTCCAGACGGTCTGGCTCCCGAAGGTCTTGCACCACTAATATCGTCCTCCTCTGGAGGCAGCTGAAAGTGCAAGCTCTGTGCAAGCAAGGTGTCCATCCTCCTGTGATACCTCCGCTCCCTCTCAAACTGCTCAAGCCTTAAAACTCTGAACTGCTAAAAATCAGCAACCAGACTCTCAAGTATAACAGGGGTTGGAGATGTTGGATGAACGTCTGGTGCCTGAGGTGTTGGAGCCTCCTATCCTCAGCTAGCAGGTCATTTATATCAATATAAGGCTTAGGCTTAAGTGTGGGAGCTCTATGGATCCTCTCATAAATGAAAATAGGGGCAGGGGCAAACGGATGATCCTTAGGGTACTCTGGGATCTCCAACTCAGTGAATATGTCAGAAATGAGATGCCGGAGAATAATGGCCTTCGTGGTTTTGAAAGTGAGGACGGCATCACAGAGGCTAGAATAAATTAGAGTAAGATGATCCCCTGCATGAACATGTAAATGCAGAGGGCCTGCTTCTTCGTAAGGTTCACGAGATGGCTGGTAGGTAGGATGTTACTGCAGATGAGATGGATATAAGGCTTCGACTCTGGACGACACTCGGAACAGCAGATATACATTTCAGACCTACGAGGGACATACCAACCCATCCCAGGTAAACACAGAGTCTCGACAATAGCGTCCTTAGGGAACTGGCTCATAAGCTGAACATAATGATCACGTTCAACAAGAGGCATGGAGAAGTGGCCACGGATGGTGTGGCGGCTAATAGCATGCTGAAGTGTGGTTCTGTGGCAGTCAATGAAAAGTGCAGACTCATAGCGGCATATGGAATAAAAGTGATGAACGAACGCGAGGTTACCCTGGGTACGCTCGCGGATAAGGCCAGTAAGGCCAGTCTCGTCAACCTATGAATGAAAGGGTTGTCGGCAGGAGTCAAAGGAAATGAGCATTCCTTAACTAAAGGACGCTTTTGAGTAAGCTCTAAAATGTCCTCGAAGTACTGAGATTGTTCAGGATTAGGAACAGGTGAGTCTACTACATTAGGCAGTTTAGTCCTAGGCATGGTGACTAACTTGACACAACAAATCAAACAAAAAAACAATAAAAACATAAGTTAACACAGGTGAAAACTAGCTGCAGCTCAAATTGGTCATGGCGAAAAGTAGGGTTAGTCGCGGCGAATTATAACTTTCGTCACGGCAAAAATCGCAGAGCCTGAAAGTGACACCGACGAAAAACAACGAACGAAAATGGAAATGAAATGGGAGAAAAAGGTTGAGATTGCTTACTCAAGTCTACACGAGCGTAGTGATGCAGAGTAACGTGCGAGGTGCGGTGGCAAACAGGAATGAGCGGAAACGTGAGAGGCAGAGCAACCAACGGAGACGGCGTAATGGAGAATAAAAAGGGAAAACGAACTTAAAAACAAAATTGGCGGGAGACGAAATGACACGATTTTCACCGCGGCGCAACCAAAGTTTGGTCGCGGTGAAAACTCGTGGAAGATGAAAAGTCTTGGTGTTTAGCCACAGCGAAAAATAAGTTCGTCGTGGCGAACACTTCTCAAGAGGAGAAACACAATAATCAACATGTTTGGCCGTGGCAAAAATGAAATTTAGCTGCGGCAAAACACCACAGAGAAGAAAAACACAAAGATGGAAACACAATACATAAGACAAAAGTCAGCATTCAAACCTAGAACTTCAACCAATCATTATGCACATCCTAAAGCATACAAACAAGACCCTTTTCAAGCATAATCTTCATGAAGACAAGTCAATTACAATTCAAGGAGTTTATTGAATTCAAAACAATCCTAACTAATAAAAACAGTTAAGCTAACACTACTGGCAATGTTCCTCCCCCACACTTAAATCATTCACATTTTTCCATAATAGCCATCATAACATCACAATAAATGATTGCATGAGGGAAAGGAACAACCTGGAATCATGGCGGCTTTCAAGTCTCATCGGTGTCCCAATGCTCATCTTTTGTAATTCCAAGTGTAACACACCTTAACCTTGACTTTAGCTTCATTTTATATTGAATTGGAACCAAAGGGAAGCCTCAATTTGCTTATAAAGTCCAAAAGAATCAAAATGAAAACTTTCAACTTTTGAAAGTTACTATTCACAGTTTTTCGGACCAATTTTGAAAATTCATAACTAATTATAGAAACACCAAAATTGAGTGCTTCCAATTTCTATTTGAAGCTTATAAGTTCCTCTATATGGGAAAAATACTCATTGAGTCATTAGCTTGACCAATTGATACAATTTAATGCTTAAAAATGTACTGTTCATTTGGCAATTTTTCATTTTTCCCAGATTTTTTGTTGATTTTCTTCAAACTTTGGAACATCATAACTTTCTGTACAAAACTCCAAATCCAGTGTTCTTTGCTTGTTTTAAAGCTTTCAATGTGAACTATTTTTATGGAAATTTCAACTCATTTGGAGATCATTTGCTCTGTTTCCCAATAGGTCAAAATTAAGGGTTTGACCAACTTCACTTTGACAATTAGTCAAACTTTTCATTTTTAAACTTCACCATTTAAAACCCTAACTTCTAAGCCTCTTTTAATCATGTTTGATCATGCAATTTGGAGTCCTTAACCATCACATATCAACCAAACATGCATAGGTTCATGATACATATTACATACCATATGAAAGTCTCAAAATGTCATAATATTTACAACATAAGTTCATATACATAACCATGAAAAATTCTTGCTTCATGCATTATGCATTTTCTACTTACCCTTTGAAGAACTTGTACCTAGAAATGGTTAGTGGGGGAGAGTGAGATTTTTGGAAATCCCAATAACAAAACTATCTAACATACTTCATAAAAATGCATGACAAATTTCATGTGAATGTGGAATAATAAAAGTGCAACATGAAACACATAAATGCATATGGCCATAGCATGAACATGCACACATCCACACTTTCATCATCATAAAGTTCAAAACAAGTCATGCATCATTTAAAAGAATTTTCATAACAATTTAGATTAGAGTTAGATGATCTTGCTACCTTTTTCCTTTAGCTTTCCTTAACTTTTCTTGAGTTCTAAAGCATTCTTGATGACTCTTTCCAATGGGCTCCATGAGTTCTTAACTTCCTAAGAAACATTTAAAAGTATAATCATCATTCTCAAGTCATAAACTAGCCAAGAGAATTACCAAAAACGCAATATAACTCCCCTTTCTCTTTTAAAGAATTCTAGAGCTTGGAAACTTGTCTTAATGATTTCTAATGCTTCCCAAAACTTGTGCTCACTTTTACCCTACACAAAATCTCATTTTAAAGCTATTGGAAGGATTAAAATCATCAAATTCCAGCTCCTTCCCACGATCTTGATCTGGACGAAAATTCCCAAAATAAGAAAAAATGAT
>JANTPZ010143896.1:37143-61905 GCA_025593235.1 Vachellia pachyceras | reverse complement strand
TTTTAATAATGATTTTTTTCAAGTTTTCAAAAAATATCAGTATTAATGTTTTGTTATAATTTTAAATACAGTATTATAGGAAGTTGATATGAAAAAAATAAGATATTTTATACTATTTTTTAATATATTAGGTATTATTTATCATAAAATAGAATTTAATATTACTTTTTATCTTTATAAAAATTATTAAGATGGAAAAAGTAAAAATATATAGGATATAAGAATTAAAAAATTTTAAAAAAATAAAATAAAAGTGGGCTGGCGGGCTGGCCGGCCAGAACCCGCGAGCCCGCCAGAATCTAGCGAGTTGGCTAGTTGGGCCAGCGGGCCCAACCCGCATTACCGGCTCTAATTGTACTATAGGAAGCTGTCATGGAATCTTACAACTAGAGCTGGTAAAGCGGGTCAGCCCGCGGGTTGAGGGCTGGCCCGCACGGGTTGGCGGGCTAGCGCGGGCCAGCCCGCCAACTACATCTCTGATGGCGGGCTGCAGGAATGCAGCCCACACCGTTTCTGGCTGGCCCGCCAACCTGCCAGAAATTTATTTTTTTAAAAAAATTAAAATTTTATATTTTTCCCTTTTTTTTAAAATTTTTTATCATAAGATTGTATAGTCATATGATTCTTTTTCCATCAATAAATTTTTAATAATGATTTTTTTTCAAGTTTTCAAAAAATATCAGTATTAATGTTTTGTTATAATTTTAAATACAGTATTATAGGAAGTTGATATGAAAAAAATAAGATATTTTATACTATTTTTTAATATATTAGGTATTATTTATCATAAAAATAAAATTTAATATTACTTTTTATCTTTATAAAAATTATTAAGATGGAAAAAGTAAAAATATATACGATATAAGAATTAAAAAATTTTAAAAAAATAAAATAAAAGCGGTCTGGCGGGCTGGCCCGCCAACCCGCGGTCCAGGCGGGGCGGGCTGACATTTGCCAACCCGAGCCCGTCAGAATTTGGCAGGCTAGCGAGTTGGGCCATAAATGCCAGCCCGAGCCCGTCAGCGGGCCCAACCCGCATTACCGGCTCTACTTACAGCACATCAATATAGCTTATATATAATTAATAGGAAGCCGCATTATTCATAATTTATGGTTGCACTGAAACAATCCTTATCGTACCTCATTGTCAAATTCACGAGTTCCCTGAGTTGATGTGGCTGAACGGACCTTCACTGCCACTTGTTGGCCATCTTCTAGAGTGCCACGGTAAACAGACCCAAACCCTCCCTCACCGATCAAAGTTTTGTAGTTTTCGGTTGCTGCCTCTATGTATTCCAGGGTTAATGTTTGAATGGATACTGACTTCACGAAGAAATCATCTTTACTGGTTAAAGAGAAAATTACATCTGCATATTTAGTAGAAATATTAGATGCTTTGCATGTTAGAATATTTTAATTAAATATCAAGTGGATTAGCATTAATTAATTATTATTAAAATATCTACTTGACAGTTATTAAATAAAAATTCACTCTCTCAGAATAAAAGGGGATAAGATAACTTATTCCTAAGATCTACCGTATGCTCTTTCTCGTTCTTCTCTCTGGCATCTTTGGATACAGTGGGTTGAAGCTCTCTCTGTAGATAAGTATCATAACTTCGTCTTCAACCAGATCTGATAATCTTTCTTAATCCCTTTTGCCTATTTCTCTCACTTTTATCCGTCAAATAGTATCAGAGCCCAGGTTTATCGGTGTTTTAAGATTTGAGAAAATTTGAATTTCACAATTGCATATGAAAATCTGGTTATTATTATGTTCTTCGGAAGAAATTTGTGACCCTTCGAATCTGAACACGAAAATCCTAGCATTTGGGAATTTGCAAGTTTAGCGAGAGAATGTTCGAAGTCTAAAGTATCGGAATTTGGGAATTTTCTCGATCAAACTGCAAGCATTTGTATTTTCTATGCACAATTTTCTGGTCGATTTATGATCTTGTTCTTGCTATTATTTCCTTTGATGAACGTGGGTCTTGCTGAATCTGTTTATAGATCTATAATTGTGGATCTGTACTTGATGTTTGCCCCGTGTGTGGATTCAGTTCACATCGGCCTATGTATGTATGGATCTGTATATATATATATATCTATATGTATTTGTATGCGCTATGCCCAAGGATGCTGGAACATTAATCTGGATCCAGCGACAAAAGCTTCTCGCCGTCGCTGTTGAATATTCACCGCGTAGGAAGCTTCTCGCTGTGCTGTTATGGATTCATCGGATTGAAAGCCCTCTCCACCGTTGGGAAGTTCTCGCCGTTGCCGGAAAAGGAGACCTGTTAAGAAAACGGTTCCAGGTTTCGCGACCGAGAGGAGAAGAAGCAGCACCGGGTCACGCGTCTAGGCGGGTCGGTTTTAGGGATCCGACTCTGTTGGATGAGAATGTAACGCTGCGCTTTGGGCCCGTAAGAGACGACGCCGTTTAGAGCTTCCAGGGTTTCCTTCAGCCACGAAAACGACGGCGTTTTGAGGAATAGTGAAACGCAACGTTTTACTTAAACACCATTCGGGCTGGATTATTGGGCCTCCGTCTTAAAACAAAAAAACTATTCTGGGCTATCATGTGCGGACTGGGCCTGATGAATTGTTTTAAGCCACGTTTGGGTTGCTTTTCTGGGGCAATTTTCTGGGCCATGTACCCATTTTTTGAGCTGGATCATATTTTTTTAAAGGAACCAATTTTGAACTAAAAGGGAGCTGACAATTTTTTTGGGCTTCCTTTTAATTCTGGGTCTTGTATGAATGAATTTTTTTTTTTAAAAAGGGGGGCCATTATGTTTAATGAATTATTTTGAATTGTTAACATTAAGAAAATTATTTCATACATATTTTGCTGTGATTATTCTCTTTATATGTGCAATTAAGGTTGTCAAATTCACTCTCCCTTATCATGTGAGAATAAATTTAAATAAATTTATTTGTATTTATGTTACTTTTAAATTCCAAATTTTAGATATCTTCTCAAATAAATGATAATGTGAGAATTGTACTTAATATCCCTTTAGATTATGTACATCTTCTGATTGTATGCTCACCTATCGTGTGCTCAATCATAAAGGTGTTAGTTGTCTGTGAAACATGCATAAGGTATTTATGCTATGTAATTTCCCATATTAAAATTTATTTGACTATCATAACAATGAATGATTGTGAATTTCATGGAAAGCCCACAAGAAAGAGGAAATGTTGATTGTATTGATAAAGTACATACCCTATCGGTGTAGCTTTGTTGATACAATTTTGTGTGTTAAATATAACTGAGATTAGTTAGCAACGACCAATTGAATGATGCTTTCATAGTTTATTATATCCTATCGATATAGAAGCTGTGAATGCATTTTGTGTTATTTCTCTTTATGGTCATATTTGTGGTACACATGAGTTTTCTTTTGATATGATTACAGTTGCATAAGCTGAATTTTGTGAAGGAAACCTTGCTTTATAATTATGTTTCCAGGACATAATTAATGTTTCCTGATTTTGTTTTATCAGCTTCTGTGATCCAGCAACTGTCTTTGGTGAAAACTCGGAATTGTACTAATTTTGATGATTGGCATAAGTCCCTTGACATGTACCTGATTATACTAAAGATGATATGGCCATGAGAGAACCAAAGCCTGCAGACCTTACTGCTGGCTCTAGTGCTGCTGATAAAGCTTATCACAAGCTATGGCACGAGTCCAATAGAATCTGTTTAACGGTCATGAAATATACAATTGAGGAAACCATCGGAAAGAGCACTTAGTGTGCATATTAAATAGATCCATCTATGGGCTTAAACAAGCCTCATGACAGTGGTATTTAAAGTTTGATCAGATAATTACCTCACTTGATTTTACGGAGAATGCTGCTGATCAGTGTATCTATCAAAATTTGATGGAAATGATTTTATGATCCTTGTATTGTATGTAGATGACATACTATTGGTCAGTAACTCAGTTACTATGTTGAATGAGGTTAAACATGTTCTGTCATGTCACTTTGACATGAAAGATCTTGGTGAAGCCTCCTTTGTATTGGGAATACTGATTCATCGTGATAGATCTCGTGGTATTCTTGGACTATCATAGGCAACCTATTTAGATCGAGTGTTAAAGAAGTTTAACATGCATTCTTATGCACCTTGTGCTGCACCCGTACAAAAGGGTGAGAGGTTGTCTAGATCATCCTGTCCTAAAGATGATGATGCAATGCTAGAAATGAATAAGATTTCATATGCTTCTGTTGTTGGCAGCCTCATGTATGCTCAGGTATGCACACGACCTGATATTGCTTTTGCTGTTGGTGTGCTTGGTAGATACTTGAGTGATCCTAGTCTTGATCATTGGAGAGTTGCAAAGAAAGTCATGAGGTACCTTCAAGGTACAAAGCATCATATGCTTACTTTTAGAAAATCTGAGCCACTTGAAACTGTGGGTTATTCTGATTTAGATTATGCATCATGTGTGGATGATCAAAAATCTACCTCTGGTTACAATTTTATGATGTATGGAGGAGCTGTCTCATGGAAAAGTTGTAAGCAATCAGTGACAGCTACCTCATCTATGGAAGCAGAGTATGTTGCATGTTTTGAGGCCACTCGTCAGGCCATATGGTTGAGGAAACTGATATCTGACATGCGTTTGGTTGATTCTATATCACGACCTCTAACCATATATTGCGATAGTTCTTCTGCTGTTAGCTTTTCTCAAAATCATAGGAACTCCAGTCGTACCAAACATTTTGATGTTAAGTTCCTATTTGTCAGAGAAAAGATTGCTGAATGTCAAACTCGCTTGATTCACATTCCTGGTGAACATATGTTGGTGGATCCGTTGACCAAAGGGTTACCTATAGGAGTCTTTAAAGATCATGTGACTCATGTGGGTGTAATTAAATTTTGATTGTAACATTGATTCAGTGGGAGTCTGATTTAAGTTCTTAAAGGACATTTATTTGCAATATGACATATTATGTGTCAATTTCGTATTCCATTTCATTCAGATGATGAAATAATCTTATGACTATGATGCAATCACTTGTTTCCCTATCGGTTTCAGTGATCTTGGTGTGTGGTTTCATTTCTGAATCTTGCATGGTTTATAAATATACACATATTTGTGTATCATGTCAAAGTTAATTGCCTAATTCTGTTTTTGTCAATTAAGCTAATTTTTTTAATCATTTAATGCTATCCAAGTGGGAGATTGTTATAATATTTTGTTAAATGGATTAGCATTGATTAATTTATTAGATTAATTTATGTTGATAATTTAATTAGGCAATTAATTTGTGAATTATAAACTGTATGATGGATTGGGTTTTGTTATTAGTTGTGAGTATTCAGCGATGAGTTGGATCACTCACAAGCCTATCGAGCAAGGACCCCAACCCACAACCCGGGATGATTAGTGATTATCCCATCAAATCACTAATACGAGATAATCGCAATAAAAGAGAGAGGATTAATGGGTTCATCAATTTTAATAATTTTAATTAATGCTATCCAAGTGGGAGATTGTTAGAATATTTTAATTAAATATTAAGTGGATTAACATTAATTAATTATTATTAAAATATCTACTTGACGGTTATTAAATAAAAATCCACTCTCTCAGAATAAAAGGGATAAGATAACTGATTCCTAAGATCTATCGCATGCTCTTTCTCGTTCTTCTCTCTAGCATCTCTGGGTATAGTGGGTTGAAGCTCTCCATGTAGATAAGTATCATGGCTTTGTCTTCAACCTGATCCGGTAATCTTTCTTAATCCCTTTTGCCTATTTCTCCCACTTTTGTCCGTCATTGCATTGACATGTTCAAACGATCATCTTCCTGACATAATAGGCTCTGTTCCTAAGTTATTTTCTCTTATACAACTTGGTGAGCAAGTTCCTGATTTTAATGCAAGAATTTTTTGCGCATTTCCTGTAAATAAACTCACACCCTCGGCAGCTCTTCCAGAGGATAGTTTATTTACTTTTTTTTATGGTCAAAAGGAAAACCAGTGAGAAAGCTCTATGTCTTAAAAAGATGAAAGTATTTTAGAATGTGCAAAGAGATCTGATATGCTTACTTGTGGTTGTTGGGAATCCCTTTTCATCAGATGTTTTCCAGGGAACTAATTTTCCTCTTCTATGGCGGCAACAAAAAAGAATTCCAACAGCCAAAATGATCAGGACCAATCCACATGTAACAGTGCCAATGATTATTTGCTTTTGTGAAATTCCCGGGTCTCCAGGTTTGCAACTTCCATAACTGAATCATCAACGTAAATCAGTCATTTTTTTTCTTTTTAACCATAAATCTTGCGTTGTTTTAGGGAAAACTACATACTCTGTATTTTCTAAGATTTTCAAGGAAGTTGGAATCTCCTTGTTCATATTATTGCAGCCAAAATACCTGAAAGAAATACAATACAAGATCCATTTATTTCTGGTTTGTTTGGGGTGTGTGGAAGAGCATTATAATGACTAGAAGGAGATTACAAGTTTAGAAGTACCATGGTATGAAAAAGAAGAAAACTTACAAGTACTTTAGTTGTGGCAGTAAGGGAAGAGTCCATGGAAGCGATCCTGTGAGATCATTGTGGCTCAGATCTCTGTTTCAGAAATGTTAACTTATCAGCAAATGAAAATTGGTACTATAACCACACCAGCAACAAAAGGAATTTGCTGTGTTTGGCATCCAGTGAAATGATGAAGAAATCGCCCAAAAATGTATGAAGCTATATGGTTTGCAAAGAACAAATGGTGAAACTTTTGTACCCAGAAACATCTAAAATGATCATGAAGTTGAGTTCTTTTGTACCCAAAAGCTATATGGTTTGCAAAGAACAAATGGTGAAACTTTTGTACCCAAAAGATTCTGAAAGGATCATGAAGTTGAGTTTTATCATCAACTCATGATTCTATATGTATGATTATTCAGAAACCATGAAGGTTGTAACTGTTTATTTCTACGAAATTGATAGTGAATTATTGATAATGTCGTTAAAAAGCTTTTATAGCATCCTCACGAGTCATTGTTAAAATTGGGGAGTGAATATTACATTGATGTAAGCAAAGATGAAGGCGGAAATGAGGGGATGTTCCCAGTGAAGCTATTGTAGCTCAAGTTCCTGCCAATGACCAAATAGTTACATTAACACAACAGAAAACAGAGTCCCTGTATCCATACACATCCAATCAAGTAGGCGACAAGATACTGAAGAAGAGTTTCAAGAGCAATACAGTATTTTTAAGTTGGACAACTCAGTGATACCGGAAGGAATTGGTCCTCCGAGATTACTTGAAGAAAGGTCCCTGAAAAAAACAGTATGTGCCGTAAATCGCATCTTCTAATGGAGAAGGAATCGTGGTCCAATTGGAATATTTGTTTTCTTGATAAGCATAGCAATCATTCTATTGAAAACAATTTTGTTGCATCAAGGTATTCAAATCTTAATTAGTCATGAGAATCTAACTCTTACTCAACTTCCAATTGGTGCTCCAATTGGAATATGCTTTGGGACCTTTTTTTAGAAGGAAAATATAAAGATACTTACAGTTTAGTGACAACAAGTTGACCAGTTGAACGTTCACATGTTACATGTTTCCATGGAAACAGAATGCAGGGGCTCCACCCCAACTCTCCAGCACTTGATTTCCTCCGTTACTGTCTAACAAGTGCTCTCTCACCTTCAACATCACTTCCGCTGAAAGCAGACATATAATGGTGCATCAAATGATGAAAGAGATTTGAACTCGGAAGATCTCCACATCTCCATATCATTTCAAGTTATATTATTATTCAGTATGGTGTACACTATATAATGGCTGCCTAATGATTTTAACTTGAACAAGGGTTATCTGATAAAACACCACCAATGAGGAACTTGATAAGAAACTGAAAAGGAAAGGAAAGAAATGAACCCCAACACTACGATTTGGATTTTCAGTTATACTCACATTCTGTTTGGTTGGTCTCCTGTGTCCAAGGGATAACCTTCAGGATCTCGTATGCATTACAAAGCGGTCCATTCTGGGACCCAGAAGCCTTGCTCAAGGTTAGATTCAGCGAACCATCTGCCGCAGACAAGTTCAAAACAGCTTGTCTGTAGTTCGATCCACCAGCAAATATGTCAAACTTGGGCTCTTTGATGACACCATTGACGTAGATATCAAACACTCTTTTGCCTACTCCGACGCTGTTATTCAATTCAAGAAAGTGGAGAATCAAACGGTATTCATGATTCCCAGGTTCGAGCCAATTGTGGATGAATTCCAATCGCTGAGCATGCGTAAGAGCGGTTCGTAAGACTTGCAGAGGAGGTGTCAAATTAGCATTTTGGCTGGAAATGTTTGCACTCGATGATATGGGAGAATATGACGAACTTGACGTAGCTTTCCAGACTCTGTCACTTGGGTCAAGTGGGTACCTGAAATCAGCAAATTCCTTAGTACCCTCTCATGGGATTCTTCTGTTTTGTCCATAATATGTTAAACAGGTATAAATACTTCCAACTTGTTATTTCTTGTTATGATCATTAGGTCTGTGTTCCATTTTGCAGCACCTAGAAAAAAGTTGAATACACTGAATACAGAAAGGGGAAAAGATGCATTGTGTTGATTATAAAGTTTATTGGTTTACATATTTTGTGAAGTATCAACAACTTCAGATTATTTAGGTGTATGGACGTTAGTTATCTTAAATTTCTTATCAGCAATTATCCACTTGCAATTCAATCTTTTAAATCTCTGGAGTGCTTCCTGCATCATCCTAGCATGAGAGGTTTCTTGCATTCCAGAAGCCTAAAATGGCTTTCAAGTACCTTTCTGCTAATATAAAATTGGTCCATGGTAAGCATCGTGTTTGGGCATATCCTAAAGTGCATCTGCATTTGTCATCTTCTTCATTTATATGTATGTTTGTACTCCAGAAGAAATCTCAGTATGAGTATTCAAAGTTAGGTCTTTTAGGCGCTCTAGGAGATAGAACATATTTCCCACCTAGATTTTACTAGATTTGACAGTAAATGGAAACTTCAGTTTATATACCTGATATCATCTCCGGTGGCCCCTAGGTTATTTCTTGTGATCACTTTTAGGACACTAGAAGGGGAACCCTGTATATACTCTTCATCCAACGGCCTCAGTTCAATCAGTGAAACATACGGACTTCCTTCTTCCTTCTTTACGAGGCAGAAATCTGTGTAATTCTTTGTAGCTCTGAAAATTCCTTCAAGTAATTCCACGTAGGCCTGAGATGGTTTCTGTACCACATCTAATAAGGTAACCCCAATTGTAACATCAAAAGTGGAATTAGGAGATTCATCAGATGGAAATGTGCCCCTTAGCAGATACACTTGATTCTTAGTTGTTGGCAAGTTGCAACATCTTTTTCCTTTATCTATATCAAACCGTCTTGTTTTTTCCAGGGCCTGCTTGGTTCTCCACAGGCTTAGTTGTGTCTGAGCAACTTGTTTTATCTGGGTAGAAACTAAAATCTGACGTGTAATTTACTGAAGTCTTTGGATCTGTATAATCTAAATCAGCACAGCACGCTATGCTCACAAAACCTGCACAGATGATAACATTGTCAACAGATCACACACACACAACAAAATTGCCAGGGAAAAGAACATAAAGGGAAGGTTTAATTGAAACATTCCCTAAAACAACTCAGCCGAAAAAGAATGTCAACTGATTTATGATTCTCTAAAATCTTGATACTGGAGTACGTAACTACAAGTTTTATTTCTGCATCCATGAGGAAGAATGATAGGCCCTAAACTTATCTTAGTCAACATACAGAATGGTACAAATAATTTCAAAGCAAATTTTATCTACAAAGTAATCAAATATGATATATGATAATGATGATAAATAAAATGTACTTAAGCTGCTAACCTTCCTCACTTGCAAAAGCTGATCTGATAAACAGAAGAAGGCAAAGGATATTATAAATCATAACAAGTCTTAAGCTCTGATTGTCCAATTCCTCCATCTTTTTCTGAAAGAAAGGTCAACCCAGGGGTTTGCCAAACATGAATCCTCATCCTCTAAACTCCGTTGAGTCTATCTTTGTCTGTCATTGCAATCCAGAGTCAGAACTTTTAGTTTCCTGATGATTCAGATGAAAGAAAACACCTTGTTCAATTATGAACATTATAGTTCATGACCTCAAGGATTTCTGTGGTTTCCTCCAAAAGAATCTAAAGCCATTTTCAAAGGGGCAAGCCTTTGTTTGGATGGGGTCAGGGGGGCTGGAGATTCCTGTAAATATGAGTTTGACTTCTGAATTTGAAGCTGCAGGAGATAGGAAGGAGATGGAATATGAGTTATAGCTTGATTTTAAACAATTCGTTGATAATTATATTTGTTAATTCTATTATAAATGTTAAATTTTATTATTATCTTCTGTTTTGTTGGTGGTTACTTGGTTATGTTAATTGAATATTGGTATTGACTAAAATAATAGGAATGAAAAATCCTTTGTGTTCCTCCACCTTCATCCCTCTCATTTGTTCCGCGGTAACAAATGAAAATTTCCATAGTACTCGTACGAACAAATAGTTTCTGACGTTTTTTACAGTAAAAAAGTAAATCCTTTTTTTCCAATCTTGTAAATCCGAATTCTCATTAATATCCACAAAGAATTTCATTTTATTGGTTGTTAGCACTTAGCAGTACTCTAGCAAAGAGACAGAAGCATCTTATTTAACCCATAGTAATAAGCAAACTGATGAGCCATTCTTTTTTTTGTATTTTCAATTATATTGCGCTTTTTGCAGTGCACCATCAAATGCTTGAAACTTAAAGTATGTAAAATAATAAAAACAAAGTGGCTCAAGGAAGGCCCTAAAGAACAGGAAATCCATAAACTCTATCAGTATAGTTCCTGGCTGTTCAACCTTTGGAATCTGAAGGTCACTTGAATTTTTACACAGGGTCGATACTATAGTTGATGCTTACAGTTTAATTAAATTTTGGTTTTAGTTTCTGTAATTTGAAATCATGGATTTTTTACCCTTATAGTTTTAGGACTTGGCTAGAGTTTAACATCGTTAAATATAGAAATCAAAACAAAAACTTGTTTAAAGTAGAGAAATTAAACGAGTTTTAAGTATAGGGATTAAATCCAAAACTCAGTTTGATTCCTATAATTTTAACAAGTTTGGTTTTGATCCCTGTATTTTAATGAATTTTGACTTTTCTAAATTAATATTGTTAAGTTCAGACAAAGTAGATAAAAAAAACCATAACTTAAAAATACATGAACTAGAACTAAAATTCGATGAAATTATAATAGCTAACAATAACATTAACTTTGTTGGCAAAAAGAAAGAAAGAAACAATAATATTAACCCTTATATGTCCAAGTTGGTGCATAACTCCCAAGGTGTTTTGAAAGATTCCCAAAGGAAGAAAGGAAACAAGGATTTCAAACGGCTTTTAATCCCTTACTGTGATCAATTATTTATAAATTGTGATATATGGTTCATTTCCCCTTCTTTGTGGTTGTCGAAAGAAATATTGATCTAAAAAATTTACTTCACCAGCTAATTAAGTTTATAACAGTGCAAGCTACTTCTTACTCTAATGCTTAAAATGTAGTCTTAGATTTGAGATTATTAGTATTTTTTATCTACATTTACTGGTTCTTCCTTATCAGGAAGAAGGCTCCTGATATTCCATTAAGTTGTTTCCCTTTTTAATATTATTTTTTTGGGTGGGTTAATTAAATTCTTCCACTAATCCAAACTATTGGATCATTAGTCTCAGTCATCAAAATTTCAAGTGGGAAAATGGTTGGCATGAGTTGTTCTAAAGTTAATTAAGTTATTGGAGAGTGTTGTTGTAAATGCAGACAGCAGAGAACGATGTTGATATTTCTGGTATATAACGTTTTACCTGGTCATTAGGCACAAATAATAAAGACTATTACCAGATTTAACATTTGTAATTAATACTTTGATTCTAAGTAATCTTTTATCATTAACCTCAATGATTGTGGCTCAGAATAATATGTTTCTGTTTCTCAAAATTTATTTGGAACGTTTCTTAAGTTTATATATTTTCTTACAACAAGAAGAAAATAATTTAAGATTAATATTAATATATTTTTTATGAAGTTTTGACCTTCTAATATTTGTTATATTATATATATATATATGAATTAACCAGGTCAAGAAATTTGGCAGCAGATCTTATTGGCGGCACATTCAAAGCTTTAGTGTTGTCACTTATTATAAGATGTGATCAGGAATGAATGTTTTGTGTTATATATATATATATATATATATATTATCTAGTAATTAGCTTGATGGATTTTTTTAAAAAAAAATTAGAGTAATATGTGACATAATATCGCTTTCTCTTTTTTTTTGGGTTACCCGCTCGGTCTCTGGAGCTTCGCCCCGACTAATCCGAATTCGACCCCCGTCGCTCACCCGGAAAAGGTGGGAAGGTCTCCCAACGGTGGCTACTGCATTCACAGGGCTCGAACTCAAAACTTTGCTTAAACTGGAACAAGCCGCTTACCACTTTGCTTAAAATTAAGTTTCCGCACGGTTTTTGGGAGGCCCACAAGGTACAATAAGTTTGATCTGAGTTTTTCGACAGGAGAAAAAACTTATGCACCTAATTTTATGTTCAATATACATTTTTTAACTAAATTAACATGTGAATTCTTTTAAACCCTATTTGAAAATTTCATTTGTGTAGAAGAACATTATAAAGTACTAAATTCCTTCTCACTAATTTTTTTTTAAATTTATAATTGATTCTATAACTAAATATTTAACATCAAGAGTTGAATAACTTCCTTAATATTTATGGATTATCATAACTTCTAAAGCCTTCTAAGCCTCACTTTCCTTGAACAAATTAAATTACAGAGCTAATCATCATTTTTTTGTTCCCTACCTGATTCGTCAGAGCTTTGCTCCGACAATATCAGAATCCAACCCGAGTCACGCACCTGACTATAATGGGTGAGTCTCCTAGTAAGAATTTCTACATACGTTAGGCTCAGGTTCAATATATTTATGTGTATATTTGTGGCAAAATTATTTATTATGGCATATGCTTCTATTATTAGGGAATCTTCTACTAAGCAGGAATAACAAAATATAAATTTAGCCTCCTATGTATGTCTAGAGGTCTCTATTATATTGTGACTTGTGAGTATTATATATAATATAGCCAATTTTTTTAAAAAAATAATTGAATATATTTAAACTCATAAGCAGAAGCTCAACTTGGTTGGTCTATGCCCGACAAATCGATAATTCCAAACAAATTTGTTGGCATATTCCCTTTAATTTTAATATATATATTTTTTAGTATGATAAAGACATGACCTCAACTCTTTATTACAAGGCCAATTGAACTTTGCCTTCCATGTTTTATTTTAATAACCTCAAAAAATTAATCAAGCTTGCACATTGCATAGTACAGCTAATGGGCGATCCAATCTCAAACATATCTAATTAAACTTTGGATATATAAATTAATTTAGTCCCTTATATACTTAATAATTTTGTGTCTGTGGAAAGAACAATGAATCTAGCCATTTTCTTGTTCTTGACCTCTTTTTATAAAATCTGAAAAAAAAATTAAACTGCCTTTTTCGCTTCATGATTCTATGCGTTGAAGGAAATTACGGTACTATCTCTACTCCTAAATATAAGATTTCATTATATTTAAGACGGGAATGAATATCCTAATTTGAAATTCTCAGCCTTTTGCTGAAAATTTCTAAGCTTCTTTGTTTTCTTTTCATTCTAAGATTTTGTAATATGACTGACTGATGAACTTTGCCCACATACGTATATAAGCTCTGGTCCTAATAGTTTATATAAGAGTTAGTTAATTTTTTTAAGAAATTAAAGAAGCTAATTAATATATTTATCATATATTTTTAAAGTAATTTACATAACTTATAAACTGATATATAATTTAATAATATATATTATAATTAAATAATTTATTTAATTTTTTTATTTTTATAAAAAGTTAATTGACTTTTGTATCAATGATTAAAGGGAGTATATATATAGTTTTATCTCTTTGAGGGTGTTCTTATGCCAATATCATGAACATTATTTTTCTTCTTCTGAACTTTAATCTTCCATTACAATTCATTAATTCTTGCATGAGAGAATCTATAATGCATATATCAGTGACAATTTTTTTTTTTTTGCAAAATTATCTTATCTATACACAAATAGTTATATATAACACAATTTTGCTGCCGCCAAATGCAATAATAAAAACCAAGGAATAACAGACATAAAACCAGTATCTGCTGCTGCAACAGCAACAATAAAGGTTTTGTTTCAAGTGCTTGAACAAAAAAAATTAATATGTCTACGACCTCTGGTTTTTGGAAGCAAAACGAAGGACCAAGTAAAACAAAATCCTGTATAGAACAGCCCAGAGCAACATTATAATCACATTTTCCCACTTCCTAAACGGATCAGTACTTATATGAAGACTGTTCAAGATATCAAAACCTGTAATTTTTGTCCCTCCCAGGTTTGATCCAAACACATCCGAGTTCCGATACTGGTTGATCAAAAGCCCCTCGTATGGATAACTCATGGTCGAAATTTTGTTCATCCAACGCCAATAAATTGGAATGTCCTTGCTGCTCAAGAAATAACCACAGAACAAGAAGAACAAAGCAGTGAAAGCGATCACAGCGGCATAACCCAGAATATAATTTGGAACCACTGAGCTCACAAAAACAACGAACGAGTTTGTGGAGAGAAGCGAAACGAAGAGAACCAACACGAAGTACAGAAAAGGGCCTTGGAGCTTCAAAGCGAACCAGACGATGATGGCATAGACGGAAGCTTGGAGGAGAAGAAAAGGGGTGTGGGTGATTATTCCGGCGATGGTGTAGGAGGAGGCTCGATATGCGTTGTGGGAAGTCTCTCTGATGAAAATGAATCTCTCTTGGATGAACGCCGGCACGGCATCATTGGAGGAGAAGAAGAAGAGACAGACGGTGAAGATAAAGAAGCTGAGGCGGTTGGTGATTCCTTGCACGTTTTCTTTAGGGTTCTTGAACATGGAGGCCATCATGATGCCCATGACCGTGAGCACCATCAACCTGGAGAGAAAAAGCTCAGGGGTCCGCCGAATGTTTATGAAGTTCCGCCGCATCAGAATCCACGTCTCCGACAAGAACGAGTTGGCAAATTTCGGTCCCAGATGCTTTTGAACGCCATCAGTCGGAGTCAGGTAGTCATTCTCATTCACAGTGTAGTCGCTGCTATGAGGCGTCGGCGTCGCCGGCAGGATGTCGCTAGAGGACGTGTAGTACCCAGGCCAAGCATTACTACTTTCAACATGTAAAAACAATAAAAAAAAACTAAAGTCAGAGATTCGAATCAAATGTTTATTTAATACGTATGCATTAGTAAAAGAAAGAGCTATAAATTTATTACCCTAACGGATTATTCTGCAGTCTATGTTCATTCTTAAAGCGGGAAGGTGTTAACTTCTGAAACAATCCACTATTGGGTGTACGAGAGCTTCTCATACTTCTCACACTGTGATCAAAATCGTCGACGACGGAACGATCGCAAAAGCGAGGGTGGCGACCTGGGGTCGACGGAGCGATGGTGGAGAGAGGGAGAATTCCTGGTCAGGCAAATGAGGGGGTTTAACTCCGGTGCGGGCAAACTCAGCGAGAGCTCCGACACCAACATCACACATATCATATTCTTGAATCACATCAATGAGGTGCTCTATCGGATTCTCTCCCTTGGGAACTTTACGTCCCATGCGACCCAGATGAAGAGCGACATCTTTGGGAGATCCCTGAAACATGAGCTGCCCTCTGGCGAGGATAATAAGGTGGTCAAGAAGGAGCTGGATTCTGGAGGAAGGCTGGTGGATGGTGAGAATCACGGTGCTTCCGCCGCGGGCTATGTCGTGTACCTTCTCGATGACGCTGAGAGCACTGGTTGAGTCCAAACCAGAAGTCGGCTCGTCCAGAAATAGAAGCGACGGCCCGTGGATGATGTCAACGCCGATCGACACTCGCCGCCTCTCTCCTCCAGATACTCCTCTGGTGCCTTCGTCCCCAATGTACGTGTTCCGAGTTGACTGTAATTAACACAGAAGATTATAGACTTGAGTCCTCTGATACTAAAAAAGAAATGCAAGTACAAGCAAAGAATACCCTATACTTACCGATAAGCCAAGCTGTTCAATGAGCTTCTCTATTCTCTGTTGCTTTTCAGCAAGAGAAAGCGAGCCTAGACGAAAATCAGCAGCGAACACGAAAATCAGCAGCGAACATGATTGTGAGCCATGATACTAGAAATTAAAGATGGTTTTTGAGAAGCTGATTAGGACCCTGAAACTGAGGACAAGCGATGATGGAGGATTAATTAAAAGGAAGGAAGTGAGAAAACGACTTGAGGAAGCCGGTTGGGGTTGCTTTTAGGCTGATGCTTCCAAGGTTTTCATCATCTTATCATTATTGAAAATTCCATCTCTAGGTCGACGTTTCCATCGAACGCATATACAAGACACATTTGCTTCTTGTTTTCTTCATAGCGTTTTTTTTTTAATTTTATTTTGACGTTTCTGACCATGTCATATTTGTCAATTACGTTTACACAAATCGAGAAAAAACTTCATTCTTTGAGCGTATTCCCAAAAACACATCATGCATGTTTAGGCATAGCCTTTACCATATGTGCACAAAATTGGCTTTTTAAGAAACCCCACAGAATCAATGATTTGGATGTTGATAACTTTGATGAGACTGTAAACATTGTTATGGGTATTTTATTTTCTATTACATTTCTATTTTTTCAAATTTCATTGTTTCATTAAATTCCTATTACATGTTTTTGAAAAACAAATTTAATTGTTATGCAGAGGAAGATAATGCAAATGCAACAAAGGGTTGCAACAAAGGGTTCGATTGAATCGGAAGATGGTGTCAAAGATCTAGTATGAAGGGTTCAATTGATTTTTGGATTATTTAAAGTTCTCATGTTTACATTCTTATGTTTGGAAATTAGAACTTTGGATATTCACATGTCATGTTTGGATTAGCTTTGCTACTGTAATGTTAACTTTGGATACTCATAATGTCATGTTTAGATTACATTCTCATGTTTTGATTATTTACTGTGGCTGTTATCCTGTTGCTGCCTTGTTGGTAAATTTCAAATTAGTTTAGTCTAGATTGTAATTTCAGATTTGTTGTTGCTTGTTGCTTATATCTTGTATTCCTGTTGGAATTGCTTGTTGCAGACAACAAGTGTTGGCTGCCTCCTGCCTTGCTGCTGTCCAGGTTCTATTGTTAGTCTTCCAGATTGCTATTTTTAGTCTTCCAGATTATTGTAATTTCATCACTTTAGTCTTTCAGATTGCTGCCTTGCTTATATGTCTTTCAGATTGCTGTCTTGCTTGGAATAACGTCATGTTTGGATTATATTCAGTGTTTGCTGCCTCGCTGCTATCCAGATTGAAATCCCAATTCTCAGACAGTGGGATATGGCACAAATTATGCTGTTTTTGTCCCAAACAGTGGCAGAAAACACATGACATATCTACTGTTCAAGTTCTTTCTTTTACCTCCTTTGATGTTTGAAATTGTGTTTTTTGATATTTTTGGGGTTGAGGGTATCACGGGTACCCTGTTACCCGTGATACCTCTAAACGGGATAGATCACGGGTACAGGATGCCCGTACCCGTGGTTGCATACCCCTAAATGTACTCTTTCATTATGATGATTTGAATAGAAATCTTTTAATATGTGCAATTAATAAATACTTTGGGAAAGCACTATAATTCATTATTTAATTTAATCTCCACCCAACTAGATCTTAGTATTAACAAGACGAGGAAGAACATTAATTTGGATCTTCTTGTTATTTTGATGTATACCATTATATTGTTTTATCCTATGAAAGGGCCCTTCCAGGTTAAAATAAAATATGAATCAGTCACTTTAACTGTTTTCAAATTAACATTAAATTCTTCCATTTATATAATTTTCATGACATTAAAAATTGTATCCCAAAATATTGACACTTTAATTTGATTGACCAAATTAACCCAAAAGAGTTCTGTTATTTCCGTGGGAAAAAATGGATGTCCTCGTTGAAAGTACAGACAATAAACCGATATTATCTCATATTAATTAACTTTTTTAAAGAAATTAAAGAAGTTAAATGCATTAATTAAACATATTTATATATAATTATATTATATATTAGTTTATAAGCTAATCAAATTAATTTAGAGAAAATTATGAATACAAATATTTTAAAGCAGATTATTTTAACTTACTTGATATCTCTTAAAAAACTAATCGAATCTTATATTAAGAGTTGAAGATCGTATTACTTTGTGTACATGGATGGAACATAGTTGGCTTGTTTGGAATAACGTTTCCAAAAGCCAAACTCACGTTCAACAGTGTTTTTCTGTAAATCGAGATAATCTCCTCCATATATTTACCTCGATTTGAGTAAAAATACTTCTCTACCATGTTCCCAAACAGATATAATGATTGAAATTAGGAGACAAACCATATGTTTCGGTTTTGTTGTGATTCGTAGAGTATTGTTGGTCGGCTATTAATGAAACAAGACAATCAATGTTATTGAGGAAGCTTAGAATGGAAATGATGATGATATAGATGGAATTACAGTATCATAAACATAAAATTAAATTTTTAAATATGATTAATTCGTTGCATGGATGTAAATTGCAGGCTCATTTTTAGCTTTTAAGTGGTTCGCCGGAATGGCATAGTGAGGCTTTCATTGTTGTCCCTTCCACACTCATCGGCCCGTGTGACTGGACTTATGAGGAGTTTAAATGCAGATTCAATAGTATTTTTTACAAAAAGAGATAACATTCTTTACATATTCACCTCACCTCACGTAAAAGTACTTTTTTATCGTGTTCCCAAACGAGTCCATAAATGATTCATAGTTCCCATAAATCAAGAAAAAGAAAATATATATTAGTGTTTGTCCGATAAAGAGCATTTTTCTTATTTTTATTTAATTACTCATTTCGTTTGTTTTATGCTCAAAATGGAATATCAATAATGTTAATTATTCAAGGAAAATCATGAGACGACAAGGAAGGACCATAATCACTAAAAATTGTGAGCACAAGTTAGCCGTATAAATATGGTGTTATTTCATGTACAAAAACTTATCATTAGATATTGCTTATTCTTTATGGGCTTTTTGGATATTAAATTTTTTTTCTTGATATCTCATAGTGATTTTATTGTTATTATTATTTGTCATTACTAAAACATTTGCTGGGTTGTTTCAACAATTCTTCATCAAATTTCCTCTTAGGGAAGATCTATTCTTTGCTTATGTCTGTTTTTTTTCCTTCTTCACTTTCATTTCTTTTACTTTTTCCTCTTATGGTCACGTGTACAAGAAAATCTAGATGCAAACAAACTCAAGAAATACAAATTGCATCATTAGCACTTCCACCAATCATATTAGATGTTGTCGGTCTATTAAAAAAACAATTAATTTATAATTCATACTCTTGTTTATATTTTTATAAATAATATATGGCTTCTAATTGATATTAATTAATATATAAAATAGTTTTTTTATAAAATGATTTGTAAAAACTAAGTAAAATAATAAACAAACTATTGAATCCCTTTACATTATATAAAGTCCCGTAAAATTATGATAGCCCAATAGTAGAAGAAAAAACGACGACCACGAAGATAACAACATGAACAGTGTTATCAAAAAGGGAAGACTTGATCTAAAACTTTGTAACCTAATGATATAATATCTTTTAAGTAAAAGATTACAGGTATAATTTTGCCATAGTAACTTTAGATCGACGGCGCTTACCCCTTTAAATAAAAAACAAACAAAGAGAAGACTTGGAAGGGCACAAGTGGAACCATCAAGGTTCAAGATAGGAGATAAACGTACATGACCAAAAGTTGATGCAACCACTTGCAAATTAAAGCTGCAAGGCCATATGCAAACCACCTTAAACTACCGTATATATAAATCATATGTCTGTTTGAGAATGTGATAGAGAAGTACTTTTACGTAAGTTGAGCTAATAATATGTGGAGGAGGTTCCCCTTATTTTACGGAAAAATAATTTAAATGTAAGTTTAACTTTTGGAAACGTTGTTCCAAATAAGATCCATAAAAATCCTAAAGGATGGCAAACCAACTACAAGAGCAAAAAATCTAGAACTAGGAAGAAGGTGCTATGATCATAGGAAGCTTGTGATGTGTTTGTTTTTGCTGCATCACAATCCTAGAACCATTCAAAGAGCTTCTACAAGACATTCATTGATTGAACATGAGAAACTAGGTAAAAGAGCATGAGAGGTCGAAAATAAGAACCCAACAAACAACTAAGAAAAATAGAAGAACAAAACACATATAACTGCAATTTAATGTGGTTGTAATCTGTTGCAAAGATAAATAAATCCATGACTAATTTTAAACAATTTTTTGATTAGTGTACTATTACATGTCAAGGAATTCCATATAACAAAATTAACTGCATTTATAACTAGGAGTGAAAATATGTCGGGCTTTATCTTTAACAAAGTTGTCATGTTTTGGAAGATTTGATATGAACTTAACCTACAACCTATTAAAAACCCCTAACAAACCGTCTAATCTGTTTTCACCACTATTCATGAACATATGGTTAATCAAATACTATGATGAAGGCATATGGCAATTTATAGTTTAACATAATCAAAATATTACATGAAATTTATACCAAATGTTGTTATTTACTATAAGTTATGAATAGAGAGAATTATCCAAAGGTCCCAAGTAATAGAATATGTTACAAAATGGTCTTAAAAGGTTGTTAATGACAAGTTGAGAAGGACAATTTACAAGTGAAGCAGCTACCATTTACAACCTTTTGGAACCATTTTGTAACACATTCCCTTACTTGGAACCTCTAGGTAATTTGCCCTTATGAATATCAATCATGATCATATCATTATTTGAGTTTTATACAATCCATCACAAACATGCATATTAGATTATACAAAACTCTCTTAAGATAATGTGCAAATATTTCGACCTTTCACATTTATAACTACAAACCCATTAAATTTTATTTTATGTATATATAACTCGTCAAACTTTGATTGATAAGTGGATACCTCTCTAAATTTTAAATTGTGTGTAGATAAATAATATAAATGGATTGTATGGGAGTTTTCTTTTCTACCTCAGTTTGAGAGTTTAGGAGGTTAATTATAGTGTTTAAAAAATTATGAAAGTTATCTGTAAATAGTTGCAAGTCCAGGGAGATTATGGATAATTTCCTTTTATCGGTTTAGATGAAGTTCTGAGACCAAAAAATGAAGGGGAAGTTCTGAGAGTTTAGGTGGGAACTATTTGCGGATAATAGACGGGGACAGAGATTTTGCCTAAACCTCGCCTCTAGGATTCCTCGGGCCTCTGCTATGGTGGAAGTAGCTGAAATGAGTGAACTGTGTCTGAAAGTAACTTAACCGGAGGAAAAAAAAATCCCATGGCTTACGAGTTTTCTGCCTTCGTCTTTAGCAGCACCATCCCCACTCTCATCTCCTTCTCTGAAAATTACTCCCCACGCTGTCTTGTAATTCCCTCCTCCTCCTCCTTCTCTGCTTCTACATTCTTACCGTCCAAGCTCTACCTCTGCTCCAAACACGAAGCTAGAAGCTTAGCACCGCCGAATTTGAAGTCCCAACATGGCAACCGACTCTGTCAGTATCTCTTGACACTTTTAATCCTGTTTTGGTTTCCTTCGCTAGTTTTTACACTTTTTGTTTCCTAACTTGCTGTATTTTCCCTATGCTCAAGATACGATTGGTAAATGGCCTCTAGTAGGGTTTTGCATTTGAATCGTATGGGGGTTACTGCTCACTAGATTTTGGGTATTGATCTTAAAGAGATGACCGGGTAATACGTTGTCAAGAAGAATTTATTTATTTATTTAATTGAAACCGGAAAAGTGTTCATGTTATGTTTGGAAAATTAGTGAGAGATAAAATAGAAAATGAGCGTGTTACTTCTGTTCTGGCTATTTCGTTGTGCCAGAAAACTTTGAGAAGAATGAATGGCTGTATTTCCCCCCTTTTTATGGTGTACTTGATTATTTTCTAATTTTTTTCCCTTCTAAATGTAATTTTCATGGGTCACTAAAATGAGGGAATTGTTTAGGTCCGTTAGCTAGCAGTTTATCCTCTGCTCAAGTTGAAGAGCAAAAGGAGGTTGAAATTGTGGAGGGTTACACTATGACCGAAATTTGCGACAGAATGATAGATGTATTCATCAATGAGAAGACCAAATCTAAGGAATGGAGGAAGTATTTGGTATACAGAGAAGAGTGGAATAAATATAAGGATAGCTTCTACAGAAGGTGCCAGAAAAGGGCAGACATGGAGAATGACCCAGTTAAGAAGCAGAAATTTATTTCGCTGTGGAAAAAGCTGAAGAAGGTAAAGCAATGCAATAAAGTTTTGTTTTTACTCCCCTTGCAATTCTGGATGCTAGGAAGATTAGTATTTTGACCTTGATGGAGAATTAGGAAAAGCTAAGAATTCTCTTTGTTCAAAGTTTCGAAATGGCAACGCAAACATTTTATTTGCACTAAATAAAGGGAGCTGATAATTTGTTTAGCAATTACCTATTGAACTGAAAATAAAAGGCTCACACTGATCAAGTGCTATCAGAGGTCCTTTCAGTGCTGCATTCTTCTTTTTCCCATTTACTATCTCTTTCAGCGATCTCAAACTCCTCATCCACTGAATCCATAGAGTCCATAAGACAGATTGGGTCCGGCGGTTTGTCATCTTCGATGTCCATTGATCCACTGTCACGATTAAGCCCATCTCCATGAGCCCTTTCCCGGCTTCTGTCTCTTTCTTTAAGCTGATGCCTTTCTTCTTTGTTTGGATTCTCCTGGCCCATCTCAAATAGGCCCATTTCCCGTGGTATAGTCTCTCTCTTCCTTTCTTCTTTATTAATCCTGACTGTTTCCCCATTTTGGGCCTTAGCTAGGCCCAAATTCTCTCTACTGCCTCCCCTTGACTTTCTGTCCCCTTTCTTTTCTAAACCTGTCGCGTCATTCCTTTTACCTGACCCATGTGTCTCCCGAGACAATTTCTTCAACTGGTCCCGCTCTACCATTCCTTCTCTCCCCTTATTTTCTCCTTTTTCTCTCCTTTTTGTCCCTTCCCGATGAACCTCATTTAAAATCTCCCTCAAAGGTCTCCTGATGGCACCTTCCGGATTATCTCTTTCTTCACTATCTCTCATGCCTTCAAGAGCAGCAAATCTGGATGTACTCCCTAGCCTCCTTCCTTCTGTATTGTCATTTCTATTAGACTCTCCTAAGTTCCAGTTTCTCTGCACCACCCTACGCCCTCTCCTATTCCCTTGTACTATCATCCACTCACCATAGGTACTAGCTTCTTCCTTCTCCCCTTGACTCCTCTGTCTTTCTCCCTCGCCAGAATTTTCTTCGCCGTTAGGCTGTACAGTTTTTCCGATTCCGTTACCTTCCTGTTTTTTCTGCGAACATTGATCAAGATTGTGACCAAACTTTCCACAGCAAAAACATATCATATGTAATCCTTCATACTCAACTTTCAGCCTGTTCCCATCAACAGTATAAGCTGGCAACAGAGGAGCATTCAGATCCACTTCCACACACATTCTTGCATACATAGTTCTAGCTTTGGTATAAGTCATCTCATCAACCTTAATTGCCTTTCCAATCAGGTTACCAAGAGCATAGAAAAATTTCTTATCATAATACTCTACTGGAAGCTTAGGTAGTCTTACCCAAATTGCAACCCTCTTCAAAGATTCATTCCAGGGGTCAAAATTCCTCTTCCATGTCTGCACCGTGAGATAATGATTCTGGATCAGCCATGGTCCTCCCTCTAAAGCAAAGAAATAATCTTCCATGTCTGAAAAGGAAGCTAACATAAACCCATTTCCAATGTCATTCAGCTCCACTTTTCCAGATTTACCCCACAAGGTTTGAACCTTCCTTCTCATCTGCATAAATCCCATTGTTCCTCCCAGTAGCTTAACAATCAGCGTGTTCTGCCAGTGTCTCTCCAGCCTCTGTTTTTCTTCCTCTGTGAATGCAAGCACTGGTCCTTTCTCACTTCTTGTAACATTTAATCCTTTCATTAACTCCTCCTGATTATCAAACAGCAAGTTCCCATCCCAAGTATCCTCTTCAACATACCTTGTTTCCTGGTCTTTTTCTTTGTGAGTTTTAGGCTTCAGGGCTTCTCTGTAAGACATTGTCTCTTCTTTATCCCCTTGATTGGTAGGCTCAAGCTCCATCATCCAGTTTTCCTCCCTCGGTTTCAAAGATACTTCCCCAGAAAAATTTCCTTCAACACGTTGCATCTTCCCTCTAGTGTCTTCTGCATTTTTGCAAGTGTTCAGCCCAGACAAGTGAATATCCTCTTCTCCTGTTTCTCTTACCCTTTCGACACTCCCCTGGTCCGCCTGAGGCCGATCAGGGGGTTGCTTATCAGGGTGAGTAACTGTTAGTAGCATGGCAGACGAACAAGCTCGGACACTCTCTCACTAACACACTCTCTTATCTCACTGATCTTTATTCGCAGCCTTTTTTAAATATCTAGATATTTACACATGTGAGAAATGTGTGGAGAATTCTAGAGAAACCTAGAGAAAGCTAGTATGTACAAGTGCTTTCAAGGAGACTCTAGAGAAATCTAGGGTTCACTAGAGAG